>DWAN01001625.1:0-17242 GCA_018230445.1 Heliconius hewitsoni | reverse complement strand
ATTTTACAATTTGCGTTTAATGTTGACACTCGTTTTACAAGAGATAAATAATACAAAATAATACAGTAAAAAAAGTAGGTAAATAAATATAAGGTAATTTTAAAACAAAGTTAATTTTTGAAAAATTTTGAAAAATTATCATTTCACTTAAGATGAATAAAGTTATAATAATAGATACTATTGTATATGTGATAAAAGATTTTCAGTGTTATTATAGTCTAAAGAAGTGAGCCAGGACGAAATTTTAATTTTAGCCTTTTTGATCGAGCAAAGCTTAATATCACAAGCACTAGCAATTTTATTGTAAATAAATAATTCTATGTAAGGACTGAAACGTCCGAAATAGGTAAGGTATTTCATATATTGCATATATTATATATATTTCATACAAATATCACGACTCTACAGAGCGTGGGCGGGTGAGGTGGTTGGGGTGGTTTCCTGTAGAAACTGTAAATACGGGGAAGGAACAAAATCTTAAATAGATTTTAAGTAATTGTTTAAAAAATTAAGAAATAAAAGTAAATATGTTTTAGTATATATTATATTAACACTTTAATTTAAACAATTTTTGGATTAACATATTTTTCGAGAAAAGGGCTATTATAATTGATTTCTTAAGCGATTGGATTGGTCTATACACATTATTAATATAGTCGAGCTCCATTGAGTGAGCAACGGGGGTTGTTGGGAGCAAGGGTTGCATCCATTTGCACGCGACAACGTGACAGTGCAACAGGCTGTTGCTGTACAGAATGCAATTTCAAGGCATTACATCTATAAGAGTATACATGTTAACGCTTCTTTATAATATTACAATATATATATTTTTTTACATTACTATAAAATATTAAAATATTAATATATATATTTTTTGTATTGTAGTGACTCTACTTTTTGTTATTTTTTATAGAAATGTAAAAATATATGTACTTACATATGTGTAACTACACCAATAATAAGAACTCCAAAAATTATTGCATTTTCATATATATTATATAATCAAACAAATCATAATCAATAGATGATTTGTTTGATTTAAGAACAATTTTCCGGAAATTAAATGCAAATACGTTTCCGGTTCTTACAGATAATGCAAGATGGCGGTCGGATATTTTTCTACAGTGCATTTAAGCATTGTAAAATGTACGATATTTTAACGTACCAAAATTATCAAATTGTTCCGTAGTATAGTAATTATAGTAATTTTAGGGTACAGAAACGATATATTTACTTGTTTGAAACAGTTCGGATGAATGGCTCATTTCATAAGCTAATTCGAGTTTAGGATACATAAATAAAACGCTAATACACGACAATACGGCTCGTACCTAATACCTATACGCCCACGACACGAACACGCTGGCGTTTCTTGTATATGAATGAAAATGGACTATGACGCACTCGTGCAAAAATCAATATGTATGAGGCAGATAGCGATAGGCGCTCGGCTCGCGGCGACGTAACGGTTCATCGACCGACGCGCTACGCACCCGGAACGCCGGGCTCCGGCTCCGGCTCCGCGCTCCGGCGCGGGCGCGCGGGAACTGGGTCGGCGGCGGCGGAGGGCGGTGGAGGGCGGCGGAGGGCGGTGGAGGGGCCGCGAGGGCGCCAGGTGGTGAGGCGGCGGCGCGTGCGCACGCCACTCCGCGCCTCGCGCCCGCTCCGACCGCACGCGCCCGCCGCCGCCCCGCGCCACCCGGTACGTACCCGACCGCGCCACTTGCGTAAGCGCCGATGCTCTAACCGATCGCCGTTGCTCCACATTACAACGTTTCAACACCAATTTCAATAGTTCAATTTACCGGCGTTCAGCGGCGAGAGCCTCGACGGAACTTGCGCCAGTGGCTGCACCACTTTTGTGAATTTTGCTTGTGATTAACTCAATTTGCGGAGCCGGTGAAGTGTTTCCGAGGAAACGACACTGAAGGTCACCCGAACCCTTTCACGTGAGCATGCCTGCATGGGTGTCAATTTTTTATTTGCAACAAAAACACGCTTTGAATGCACTGATCTAATTTTTTTGACTATGTATGCCTATTTTTTTAAAATAAGTTAGCCATTTTTTGTGACCTAACTAAATAGGTTTATTTTTAAGCCATGTCTAAATAGACATGGCTTAAAAATATTGACGTCCAAGGTTGACTCCGCGTGGCCTGTCAGTGTCGAAGGTGATCCTCCTTATACTACTTATTTTTAATTTAAACGTATGTCGCTAAAATAATATTTAAAAAAGTTGTTGTGGTGTTTTGTATTTTTGTCATTCGTAAAAACCGATATAAATATTCAATGTACGTTTTACTTTATTTAGTATTTGGTAACGATCAATAATTGTTTTCGCGGTTGACTCGCAAGCAGGTACCGTTGGCGTCTTTCGGAGGTGTAACCAATCCGCAACAAATTTATGATCTGAGACGGCGGTCAAGGACGATATGGAATTAGTTGTCGGCGAAATATTTAATTGTTTTAATCCCATTGTTATTGCGAAAGCGTAGAAGCCCGCTCGGCCGCAGTGGACGCCCGCCAACGCCGGCGCGCCGCCCGCGTTGTTGTCGGTGGCTGTTACGTATCGACACACATTCAGTTTACTTTCCATCGCGTCCGCTTCCAGTGGACGTGACGACGAACGACGACGACTTACTAACTCGACTGATTAACCTTGAGATGAGACACACGCGAGTTCTCTAAAGCAAAACAAAACAATACGAATCTAGTTCCATTCATTGTCTCTAAAGTGCAGAACTCGTAATATATATACGTGAACGTAGTATAGGTCAACTATATTTCGATGAATACATTAGAAAATCGAATAAAATATACTAATAAGTAATCGAACAAAAATATTAATTTAAATATATCTTAATAATAATAATGCTGTATGTTCAACTTCGTGTCAATAGCAACTAGCAACGCCGTTAAAATCGATGTTAATAACTAATAACGAATAAAACAAAGTAGGTATTTACTATTTATGTCATATAAAAGGACAAGTGGTACAAAGATGACGAGTGCGTCGGATAATAACAATACAATTGCGACATCACTCACAAAGCGAGCAATTGTTACTCGTTAGACGTGTAAACGTCTAACGCCGAGAGGAAAGACATATCGCAGCCGAGAGTGCGCTCCACCTAATATCGTAATACTGAGATAATCATAAAGCATACAACGTATGTACCTCCAGCGATTTGAGAACAGATTTACTTCCGATTCCATCACATGCGGTTTTTAAGAAATAACAAATGCAACGCTTGCGTAACGCAGCGGCTACAGGTGCGTGCGTTCAACTATAGCTACTAATATTCATTTAGCCGTCGTGTTTATTAAAAAAAAATAGCAATGACAGTAAGGAAATGAATTATAATATGTAGAACGCAATCTTCTATAACTTTGCTTAAAAATGTATGGTAGAATAGATTAATAATGTTGTTGTAAGCGAGTGGTCTAACATTGGTGGCGGCTATGAGGGCTCCTCGCAGCGGTTATGTAAAAGTACGCGGCCGGCGTCGCGAGCACTTGCGACACGCGTCGTCGTAGTTGTTAGTAATTAGGACGATATTAGCCTTGTTACGTGATCGTAGCATTATCATAATAAACAAATAAACGTGAAAATGTATATATGTATGTATTTCACTAATAAAAAAATGAAAATTACGACATCACATTTTTAGAGTAAAGAATAGTCAGAGCATGTTGAAACTAAAAGTACTGTGTCGATGTACTTCAGACGTGGTTAAAAAGACGTTAGTGATTAAATATCTACGATTTATACTGCATTAGTGTTCCTTTCGTTTCGTTTTAGCGGAAATAGCGCTGGGTATTTATTTTATTTGCGTGACATAACCGTCTGAACGACGTGTAAACGCTAATAGCCGATTGTTACTTTAAATAACTTAAATGTAGAGCGAGAGGGACTTCTAATAATTACAAACTTTAAAATGGTTTGCTAAAAAACTTATGTAATAAATAATAAACGGATTTTTTAAGCTTATACTAGGATGATGGTTGATTTCTCAAAGTAGTTTCAACGGGAACTAAGCTCCTTATTTTTCTCAACAAATCCTTTTCTACGAATGTTTGAACATTCTTTCAATAACATATTTTGCTTTCTGCCTCTTGTGATCGTATAAATAATTTAAATATAAATGCTTCTTATATAAATGCTTAAATATAAATACTTCTTGTTATAATTGTTGACAAACGTCTCTTACATTAAGTCCGGTTCACTCACACTACTAAGTATGTAAACATTAAAAAGATCTTAAGCTAGGAAAGTTGCGCGTTATATACACTTTGTTTAGCATCAGCTCTTTACATCTATGTTATCAAAGTTATTTTTAAGCAAATTGCACATAACAATGTGCAAAGTGCCGGCGTCTATTGATATCATAAATCACAATAGTACTAAGGTTCACAGATATACATATATTAAAAACATATACAACTTACATGTATAATTTCGGCTTCTGAGCGAAACAATGTAGCCCGCACATATCACGGTAGGTAGAGGGAACCTAGTGTTAAGGCACTCCGTTCCCCGTTATTTGCGATGAATTCATATCTATAACATTTTCATTTCATTTGCACTTCTACAAAATTTTAATGCAAGATGAATGACTGTATCTATATTTATTTTACTCAACTAAAAACAGATCTCAGCGTTATATTTTACTTGAGCATTATACGAATAAGACTTTTACACGGATAATGACTAATTTCTTTTGTCAATATCTTTTATTTCTTTGATCAAGTTTTTAAATATGTAACTGTAACTCTGATTCAGAGTAACGAACCTGGTAGCGTTCAGAGTAAAGGTCAACAGAGAGATTATAAATAATATGAACAAGTAATTAAACGACTCAATCATATAAAATAATTGGCAATTTTAGTAGAGATTGTTTTATGCAAGACATGCGCCGCACATTACACTATATAACCGCGCTAAGTATGAATATCTGTAAGATAGTAAATTGTTGTGTTATAGTATTTATTATTAATAATAGTTACTAATAACTTATTATATAAAACTAAATTAGTAACTATTTACTTTCAAGACTACACTAAAATTTAATAAATCGATTATCGACAAGATTCGCTGTTCTGTAAGCGAGGACGCGCTCTTGACCCGCCGGTTCGGATACTAACTGGGTCTCGAACCTTCAGCGGCGAACCTCGCCCCGCAGAAAAACTGAAAAGTTGTATTTTATATAAATTATTTTACATTCGTTTCCACTCATTTTTTAATAATTGACCGAAATGAAAGCAAAAACGTGTCCATTCGAATCGTTTAAATTTGGTAATATTGCTGAATGCCCTAAATGTAGTCCACTGTAGCTTAAAATACCCGGTTACTGGTACTTCATTTTATTAATTGTTTGTCAGCACCGCGTTGGCCATGTTGGCACTACACGTTAGCCATATTATAATAATAACAGTGTTTATCCTTTTATTTCATAATGATACTGAAATAATATGAAAATAAATATATTGATTTCATCCGCAGAGCTAAAAAGATATATTATATATGAATGACAAATGTTTAAGTTCTCTCTCGATGAAAATACCACAATTTGAAGACAATCAAGTAAACTGCCCAGAGTCTATCACATATTAGCAAGATACGCTAAGAAGAATATTACAATAACATTTTGCTTAATATGTAATAATTTGAAGTTTCACATTAAAGTTGCAACAACAGTGGCGACACAGGCGGCAGTGGGAGTCGCGTCGCGTCTCAACGCAGGTGTATCTTTGACCTGTTGCTTATGGAACGTTCAGTGACCTTTGAAAGACCTATTATATAACATTCCATAATAGTAACTAGCTTTAAAAATAATGGAGACACATTATATCTCGTTCCATTTGCCGTATAATGTGTGATGTAGACTGTTACATGAGAACGTAGAGACCGAGTGTGTCATTGTTCATTAGAAGTGGTCTCGTTAATCTTGAACTTGTAAACAATGGAAGAGGAAGTGCCGCCGCTCCTCCGCTGCAGTAGTGCAGTAGTACTCGCAGAGAGGCTCGGAGCGCGTGTGACCTAGCGGCCTTGTCCGCGCGTCATGGCGTGCGAGACACACTGATAAAGGAAATTATGGAAAATCCGTACAAAAGGATGCATTATGTCATTGTTTATATAAACATTAGCAAAAACACGTCACCTTTACATGACTACCGATCACATAAGTAGATATAAAAGTCAAATAATTCTAAATTTTACAATGCAATTCTCATTAACATATTAAAACATGTCATGAGATATCTAATATCAAATTATAGAGCCTCTAATAAAACATCTTAAGCCGGTACTATAACTTTGCCAACATTTCCACCTAGTTCCACGATCGGTATCATCTACATCTCACAAATGAAGCCAATCCTCTAAGGTGTTCTAGGAATGTTATGGCATCGAGCCGCGGTGCATTACGTTACAATATATGAGCTAGTGTGAAGCGAGTCCCGCTCACCGCTCACCGCTCGCAGGTCGCAGCTGAGATCATCTGATTGTGACGTAACTTCATAAAACCAACACCAGTTACATAAAGCTGAGCCTCCTGCGTGTCTGTGCCCTGTGCCCTGAGCCCTGTGCTCTGTATGCGAGCCCTCGTTACACGTGCTATTAGTGATATATAACGTAATATATCTATGGATATATGTTAAAGAAAAAGCAAATTTCTCTTAGTTTGCGATAAATATGTTCGATAATTTGAATACTAGTTACTGCCTTGTGACGTAAACTAGTTAACCTTTTAGTTTTAACAGATCGTTTATATGAACTCAACTGATGTCAAATACCTCCAGAAAAAATATGTTTAAGCTCGTGACAGTTATTTTATTAAGTAGTTTTGTTCGCCTCACACTTAAATACTACAATTTAAATACATTACAATTAAAAAAAATTACGTACGTTCAATGTAATTTGGAGCTATAGTAATTGTATTAATTTCTCTTAGTAATCATATATTAAATTTGAACATAAAGGAGCAGTAAACCGCACCAGTACTAATAGACGTAGTACGTTCCGTTACGTGACGCTTGCATCACGAGCACTTTCGCGCGCTCGCCGCTGACACTCTGACACTCCGACACTCCGACATACAAACCTGCATCATTAATAATTTTAAGATAATATATTTAACTTATTGTTAATAACATCTGTTGCGAATAGTTAACGACACTCTACGTAAAACTATTTACTTGAAATGGCTGTCTTGTAAACAACGTTATATGTAATTCGGAACAAATGTAACATTTAATCTGGTACATTATAACTTTGTTGAATTTTTCAACTTTGTTTTTATAAAATTAAACATAAAATAGCTTGAAAATTTTAATTGAAACATTTCCATTGGATTGCGCACAGCGTTACGTTACGAGCGTTTACGTCACAGCCGACACTAAATATAATTAATTATAAATATGCGCTGAGAAGTGTCCTTTAATTGTTTCACTTCCGCATTCTTTGGATCGTTTTTCGTTATCTGTGGGATTTATTTCTATAGTAATTATAAATCACTATACAGAATTTCAAGTGCATACATGTACGTACTATCAGTACACCTCAAGGACACGTTTCAACGTTACATTAAAAATTTTCCTTCCTGAGTGATAGTACAAGGATCTGAGCCACGACTTCTTTATGAATTCTCATAATATCACGTGATTAGAGAAGTATTATGCTCCAACCAGCTGTAGCGCTAAACCTTTTCCAATATATTTTCTTACATAACATAATTTTACGACCGCTTTTATCGTTCGTTTCATAAACTTGTAATATATATTACTCCCGAGGTCGCTCGTTATTCTTAGAATTCCGCAATAGGCAACGACTCTACCGTATCAAACTGAACATTACACATAAGAAATAAGTCATTTCTATGCATGTAATAATATTTTACAAATGTTCATTCCATAAAATAATGATATTAGATTTTTTTTATTGGCATTTTCTGTTCTTCTTCGTTTCATTAATTCCGAAAGCCCGTCCCTTTCTGGTAGGCCCTGGTAAAGGAGCTGACGAGATCCTTTAATGCCTCCCTATCTTCAACTTGCCTTACCGCGTTAACAGTGACGGCGTCAGACCATCGCTAGGTAATCGGCCACTAGATCTTCCACCGTCTACTTTGCCAACAACAATCAGTTTTTCGAGACTATCAGATTCTCTTCGCCCTTTTTAGTACAACTTGAATTAATAAAATAGCAGTTAAATTATTAAAAATCTTAAATTTTGTCCATTTCATCATAAAAACGTGTAACTTATTTTTTTTTGTGGTTGTTCTTTTATTTTACGTCATGTTATAATATTCTCTGAAATCAAGTCACATTTATGAACAATGCAGTTAATGGCGCTAAAAACAATTTATTCGCAAGTAAACAATGAATTGCTTTCTACATTAATCGACTTAACCTCGAATCTATTTCAATAAGAATAAAAATATCTGTTGCACAACGAAACCCCTCCCTCTCGCCCCCTCCTCTGTCGCCGAAGTCGCCTTCTCGAAGCTACTAAAGAACCTGTCAATATCTTATAAATAATTATAAATAACTTAATATTTAGCATAAATCACTCAAACCCTTGCCAGTACTTTTATAACCGACAACAATTATTTTTATCACGTCTTGATATATTCGGCAATTGAACTCGTTTTTAGCTTGTTTCGGACGTCATAATGAGTGTCGTCAATATTGTATTCAATAAGCACTATTATTATTATCAAATTAAATATGTAACTCGCTTTTTATACACACTGGCATTGACGCCGCGATTGCGAAATCGGCGCGCTGTTAAATTGACAATAATATCGTGATATAAAGTAAAATCGATAATAAGCGTGAAAACATGATTTAAAAAAATTCAAGGCAGTGAGTGGAACGACAGATACTCTGCGGCCTTTCTTTAGACTTTGACATCGAGTTGCTCTATATATCTATATGTGTATATAAAACTATGATACAGAATAATATTGTTTTATCTTATAATTATTACTTTTATCGATAAAGCAGTAAAAATGACAATTACTGATAAAAATAAGTAATCGTCTAATCTATTAGTTAATCAGGAGTAAACAATACTCAAGAACACTGAATGTGCCGAAATCTTATTTATTTATTCAAATTAAATGTAAAATAAACCAATGGTTCAATCATCAATCCACAACAATAATGACATAATGTGACATAACGACGCGCCTCGATGTAGGGCGAGTAGCGGCGCGCGACGTCACGCGGTCACTCTGGCCGCCGGCGACGGTTAATGTATCTGACGCGGCTGTCTCATGTGCAAATTGATGTCATTATAATATAGTGAAATGCATTCATTGTATACGGATATGTACAACGGCTGGAGAAATTGTCATAGACTTCCTTTAATCAAATACATAATATACATCTATACTTTAATCAAATACAGAAAATATTTAAATAAAAAAATATTTATTTCCCGCTTAACATACATTCATATACACAAACGTAAGGTATAGTCGTATCTTGTGAATGTAAGCCAAACTAACCACCTTTCTAAACAGAATCTTTCCGCTGTGACGCGGTGCTCGGTACTCGGTGAGTGTGCGGAAGGCGGACTGCACTCTCGGCGAGAGGGAAAGGGGCGTTGGGTAACACGCGGCCGCCCGCACTCCGCGCACGCCGTGTAGGACCATTGCGGTTGACTTTGTATCGAGAACACTCTTGATTTCATTATTTACCGTCTTTTTGTTTTTGTTAAATATATTGTTGTATCAATCACGTTTATTTTATTCATTGATATGTCAATACACGCCTTGAAGAAATCTTACAGATAACAATCCTACAAAAGCCATTACTTTTTAAAAACATAATATCTTAATAACTTTATATTCTTTAGATAATATGGTTAAAGATTAGAATGAAGTAGCCAATTATATGATCAATTATACGTAATTTATGAAGCTCCTAACGTGACGGCGTACAATTTATTGTGACACTGACACTATTAGTTATGCATATAAATATAAACAATTACAGTTAACTAATATCCCTTTGATATATTTAACCTATATATTGTAATGGAAATATATAACTAGATAAATAAAACAGGAAAGCAAAATATATTATATACGCTCAATAACAAATTGTAATACATAATAATATATTAATAAATATCCACATTATAATACCGTTTTCATTTCATTATATTAAATAATAAAAAAATGTTGAAATTACGAAAGTAAAAGGTCAGTGTACCGGATTGAGGAAAACAACTTTTTTCAATTTCGTTGTAGCTCAGTTCCACTGTTGCGTAAGGAGTCGTGTAGAATGTGACATATGCGGGGCGCAGTGAGTGGGTCACGGCCATGTCGCGGGAAACTCAAAACTATTACACGGATACTTTACAGTTTATATTAGCTTCAATTTTCATACCTCTTATTTATATATGATTTATTAATATATTCATATTAACAATGAGTAAATACATAAGAAAAAAAATAGTATTTTATATAGAGCCACTGCTGGGTCGAAGTCACGTTACGTATGAAGGATGTATATATACTTAGTGTAGTGTATATGTATGTAATTAGTACAAAAGGAAACGTATATTCTATAATAGAAACGCAGTGCGCGGCGATCCACATTTACGTTTCATATAATAGACATCAACGAGCGCTACGCGTTGATGTCTAATGTATGGAAGTTAATATGAATATTAGAATAATACATTTGTTTACTATCTAATATAAATCATTCGGATATATTGACGGAAATTTATTATTAATGTGAATGATTACTTTACATATTTTTAAATAACGTCGTTTAAAACATTTTAAAATATTTTTTATACATCACAATTGAAGTTTAGAGATTCTTGTTACCAATATAATTTGCATAATAGAGAGGTATTAATAAATTAATATTTTCTAACTATACGATACGAGTTTTGCAAACCCTTTATAAAAAAAGTTGTGTCTAAGTTATATAAATATTTAATGTACGTAATGTTTTATATATAAATTGCAATGTATTTTTAAAAAAAATAATTATGGCGCAGTGGGTCAGTGTTCACGTTCCGCTCGAGGGAAAGATTCTGTTTAATTAATTTTCATTCCTCGCACTGGAAGACGAACACAAAATAAGTTCTGCAATCGCAGGGGTGTCTTAACATTAGGTTACCCCTGCTGTTCAGGGAAAAGCGTGAAGCTGCTTTTAATTGTGCTAAATTTATCGAACCATTTGACAAGATTCAAACGTATTATTATTAAATAATGATATAAACTAGATTCTCATTTCATTATACTAGTATCGGCTCTCATATTTTCTGAATTTGTATCAAGTGGAACAAGGCTGGTCGAAAGCGTCGCGAGGCCGCTGACACCAACCACAGCGAGCTTACGCGAGCATTTGCGTCACGACACAACTACATGTTTAGTCACAGTTATTACTTTAATGTTATTTATTTTGAAATTACCTTGTTTCTATGAGATATATTTATTAATATATTTACAGTTTTATGAAAAAAATATTTAACATTTTTTTCTTTAGCTTAAGATTTTTTTAATTGACGCATTCATATAATAATATATATCAATATAATCGTAATAGAAATACTTCAATGTTGTATTGGAATATATTATAAACAAGCGCAAGATTGTGATTTTTGAAACTTCTGAGCATGATTCAATGGCGGTAAAAAAATAGCTAATTTATTTTGATTTTTTTTTTACTGTCCAATGTTTTTAGCACAATTAAATTTAATTTTATCCCAGTGATGCAGAAACTTTGAAAAATAGATTGCGCAGAAGAATTTCGTATAAGTAAAGAAAATAACTTCATTCAATATAATCGATATTTAAACAAATTATATTAATGTATGTTTTCAAGTACTCAAGAAATAGTCAGTTACAGCGGGCGTGGTCATTGAAAACGGGTCCTTCACTTCACTCAACTTAGTGATTCATGTAGAAGTGAACTGGACGCTCTAGTTTATACTTAGACTGGAAATTATCGTGGCGCAAATATTTGTTAAATATATAATTTAAATATAGCGTTAACTTGCATATTTAGTCAGTTATATTATTCCACACCTTTTACGTTACATTCAAGAAAAAAATATCGCGGAATGAATCCAAGTATTAAAATAATTAAGTACTTGTAGATTTGTATTTAGACTAATATATATTAATAAAGACAATGTGTTTTGAACTTTGTTACCAATTACAACTATAAAGTATTACCTATAATATATAACTTGAAAACGTTTTGATTTATTTCCTCGGTGAATGTGTGTAATCCCCAAGGGCGAGAGGAGTCAAATGTCGGCGTCTTGTTGCACAACGCGAGCTCTTCCTGCTATCATACGTAACACGATGGACACGAGACACACATCCATACACACACACACACACACACACACACACACACACACACACACACACACACACACACGTGCAAGGTGCAAAGTGGGCCACAGGTCACAGACGCATTCACATTTTACAGTCAGTAGTTATCTGCATAATTATTTATATGCAACTTAAAAATATCGTAATTCCATGTAAGTAGTCGAACAGTACTTCTGTAATAAATGTTTCATATACTATTTTATACAGATAAGAAAATCTAAAGAAAGCTCAGGCTTACAAATGACACCGAAAAAACAAGCAATGTTAGGTAACAACTGAACCATAACAAAGAGACCCGCAAGTAATACAGATAAAATAGATTTTTTGAACAACATTTAAGTATGTTAATAAAATTTCATCAGAGTTTAAAAACGGAATAGATAAAATCATTCCATCGAAGGCGGAGCTAATACAAGTTCTTTAATTTATTAAAAAACTTGTACACAAAAATAGATTGTTTCTTTCTGCACATTTGCTTTTATTTTCGTTTTGTACATTAAAGTAATTGAAAAGCGACACGGCCTTGGTGCAGGTTCGATTGCGCTCATTCGTTACGTTTATATCACGAGCGCAGCTCACAACGACCAGTTCAGGTAACTATTCATTATTTTAGGCTTTTTAATAATTCATTTTTAATGTAAGTCATCGTGACCTCTAGCTACCGACGGTGTGCATTATTTATATATCATTTATGAAATTTAAATATCACTTAATATTTACATTTAACGATTCTTATACAATTTAAAATGAAAATATGCTTAAGATTATTGATGCACTATGACGAAAGGTCGCGGGACTGAGCGCCGACCGAAAACACGAAGTGAGCAGGCCACGTGTGGCTGATGGCGAATACTGACACCGATATAATATGACATTCCAATCATTCAGCATTTTAATCACTGACAATTTTAAAATAACTTTAAAATAAAGTTAGCAGCAGACGTTTTTTTCGAAAATGTAACTTTGACTGAAGACTGCTGAAAGTGTCTGTTTATGTACGAGTGCAGCTCGCTCGCTGTAACAGTGTGCGCTGCGCAAGTTCGCAAATATCTTTTGTGATATCGTACAAATTAAATTTCTCAACCATTTCAATGTCTTAATCACTTCTATTATCTCGTCTATGAAACGACTACGACGAATTGTAACGAAACTGCTTGCAAATACTGCACCACTCAGACTGAACCCAATAATATTTTGCACTTTGGAATATGAATTTTATATTTTATCTTGCTAATCGTTAGTGTACACATAAATAAAGTAACAATTAAACACTATACTCGCGTCGTCGTAAACTCTCGGAAAATTACAGCATCTGGATGATTATAGGTTTATATATAGAAGAAGATACTTAACTAAATCTGTATGCAAAGACTCTTGAGGCTGACGTGACGCAGGGACGCAAATATGCGGCTGTAAATGCGACGGTTGTGGGTTCGATATTTAATATTTTACATTTCCTCGCTTTGGTAAAGACGCAAAGTCCGGCACAGAGTTCCGCCACTCGACACTCAACGTCCCAACAATTTGTCAGGAATGGGGAACACGAAATGTTTGTACAAGATATAGCGCGTACCAAGAAACAAAAAAATATATATATTATTAACTTGTTTAATGAGAAATCTACAACGAAACTCGAGTCTCGTTGTGGAGGTTTTGTAATTAAAATCCTTATGTAATTATTATAAAATTAATATATGTGATCCATAAATTTAAGTAACCTACCGACGTCGTTACCTTTATAACTAATAACCTTAATAAATTGTTGATTAAAAATTTTCTGTAGAAATATCTTACCGTTATTATTTTCTCCACGACTTGAATTTCAGTTTTATTTTATAAATATTGTATTGTCTTTAAAATTGAAAACTTACGTCAAAATATAATCGTAAATTACAAAATTTTCTTATTTTGATTAATATCTCATATATTAATCAAAATACGCCAGCCAGTCGTGGCGCAGAGCACAAAGTGTAACTAAGCAATCAACTATTTGTGATGAAATAAAATATTTATTAACATTTATATTTTCATTTCCTCGCTATGGTGTCGAGGCAAAGCCGCTCGCTATGGTGTCGGCGTTAAGTTCCGCCACTTAACACGCAATGCGTCTAGAACTCGACGGTGTATGGGGAATGGAGTATCTTAATATTAGGCTCCATTTACATACCCTATTGCATGCGGGATACAGCGTGAGGCTGATTTATTCTTTATTTGATTTATTTTATAATATAATATATATATAGTTTGAGACAGATGAAGCTATTAAAAGCATGTTAAAATTAGATTTCACGTATTAATAAAAGTATTATTAGATTTTCTGCAGATTCGCTTACGTATCCAAATAGTATTAACTAAGACAAAGTATGACATATACATTATAACACCGCAGGTATAAACGGTTTCATCGATTAACGTGATCTAATATAGTCTAAAACCTTTCTCGATAAATGAACTTCCAATTGAAATCATCATTAGTTCTTGAGATTAGAGCATCCGACCAAATTAACTTTTCAGCTGTGTAATAGATACTCGCGTGCATGCGTGTGTGTTGCGGTCAAAGGCGCGTTTCGTCACCGCGCCAGCTTTACGAGCCATCACCGCGACACCTTGCCATCTAACCTCACTTTAATAGCGTGTTTCTTAAACGCTGTCAATCATTTATATGTTACACACTTAAACGGTCTATTCAGTGATTCTTCAATGTTATACCGTGTAACTTATATTCACAAATATTCGTTAATATACCTTTTTAAATGTAGTATACTTTTTTAAAAAATAAATTAAATGAAATGAAACTTAAAATTAAATATTGTTGAAAACGTTACTTTAAAGTATAAAATTGGGAAATTTTGAAATCCGTCGCATTGCATCGGCGCGGCGGCGGTTAATGGCCGTCTATATTAGATTATCTACAAATGAGTTACAAATCTTGGGATAATGTAGCAAAGAATAACAGCGACATCTAATAAGATAAGGTTTAATTGATTACAAAATCCGATACGCCTTCGCGATCCAGATACCTCGAGATCGCGGAGCCGATACCGTTGCGACACGCAGCGCGAGAGGGCGCGAGAGGGTGCGGGAGGACCACGCATCCCGGCACGCGGTCTGAGAACTGACCGTAGTAGTAGTAGTAGATGTGTGTCGATAATATCATTAAAGTCCAAATACTTAGTAACATACAGGATTTAAATTAAAAAAGTAATCACGTGCAAGTGCACGAGCTCGAACCCTACGGTAGTCACTCTGAGAATCTAAATATATTAATTGAATGCTAGACCAGAGTACATTTATTAGTTTAAAATAATTTGTCAATCACATTCGTCTTGAAACCTGAATTGTGATAAAAAAATATAGTAAAAACGTAAAAACGATAAAGTATAAAGCTTTATTTTTAAAGAATATTATTTATGTGTTATAATTATGAAATGAATTTTAAATATTTAGCGAATTTGTGTTGATCACTGGAATGAATGATGATATGAGAGTAACATCAACAACAAAGGACTGACACGCAACTAGAGCGTCGTTCTTATTGAAGCACTCGGCTATAACAAACACAATACCCACAACGCCACTTAAACAACAACCACAAGCAGGAGTCAAGATGACGCTGATGAAATTATCGTCATTACTTTGAGTACATCCGTACTCAAAGTAATGACGATAATTTTATATAATAAGTTATAAGTTAAGATCAAACACGGACGGACAGCTCAATGGCACAGTTGGTATGAGGCGGACGTCGCGCGTCGCTCTAATTAGAGTGCAACAACAATGACAACAATGACGACTCCCCATTGTGTCGTCGCCCATACGAGTACAAGTGCACGCTCGAAGGATGCCGACGCAGCTGGTCGCTCCTCGCTACCGCCAACTCTGCTTCTGCGTCCAGATATGTTTAATGAGTAATAATCACAGAAGTGACTCTTCATATGATATGACAAAATACTCGTTATTATGTTTTCTTTGTGGTAAACAGAGACGAATTATGGTAATCACTATGAATAATTATATTAGAAGCTGCTGAGTTTATAATTATAATAAATTTCCGTGTAAGCAGTCAAACAAAGCTAAATTTGAAGCCACTTATAAAAGCTACAATTTGCTAGAGCACTGCCAGGAAGTGCACAGCGACCAACATCCACATTTAAATTGATATAAATTGTTGTATTGTAAAAATTGTGTACTAATTTTATTAGTCAAATTACAGCAAATAAAATTGCATCTAAATTTAGCTATCGACTATAAAATATAATCATTATTACTACTGTATGACCAACTTATACAACCTGTATTGATTGATTTTTTATTTTCTTCAATAATTATAAGTAACGGTTTTTTCTTTATTGACTATGTGGCATTAGTTTTAATTAATTATATATTGGAAATATTAGCAGCACATATTAGGATTAATATACAATAAAATTTATTTATTATATATACTATAATAATCGAACTCGTTAAACTTTTTAGAGTTCCGTACCTCAGAAGAAAAATGGAACCCTTATATCATTGATCAGTCGTCCCTTAGATTAGCTTGCTGTCCGTCTGTCAAGACCATTTATCTCGAGATTGCGTTGAGGTATTAAGCTGAAATAACATCAAATATTTAAGTCTACGGTCTTAGACTATAGAAAAAATTAAGCTTCTAAGTCAATACAATAAAAAGATACGAGCATTCATATCCTATAGGGTACTTTCCGTGACTCTATAGTTATGAAACTTGGCCCGAAGTGAGAACTTATAGTACACATAAAAGAAAAAGCGAAAAAATGAAAATTTTGAGATATTTCATGGAGAAACATAATTACAAGTTTATATATATAATATATATATATATATATATATATATATATATATATATATATATA
>DWAN01001624.1:0-17243 GCA_018230445.1 Heliconius hewitsoni | reverse complement strand
TATATATATATATATATATATATATATATATATATATATATATATATAATTAAGACACATTTTTCTCAAACATAATAATAGTTTACATTGATGCAAGTTGGTTCTACGACAGTATCTAAGTTTGTATTATTGCTATACAACGTAAAGTATTATAGTATAGAGCTTCTGTGATCATTATTTTTAAATATATTTATATTTCATAATAATAAAAAAATCTTTTAAATATATATGTTTTACCATTCGAATTTAAGTGATGTTTAATTAAATTAGCATAGAATTTAATAGCCAATGTACGAATTCGCCATGGTACTAAATTGGGTGACTACATATTATTGGTAGAAAATGCAGAATGGAATATCTTAACTCTTAAATTATGCTAAATTCCCTCTGCTTTCTCGTCTACAATGAATTCATTATAAAAATTAATAAAAAATCAATTCAAACTAAAACTAAATATACTCATTACATTACATACATTCAAAACAGGATAACTTACATTACTCGCCAAAACAAAATGAACACAATATTATTATGATGGATATTCAAAGAATATTATTTGATTATGCGCAGGCGCCACTTGAGTGATCGTTTTATTACATGATTGGACTATCAGTCACTTGTGGACATCCTGCGACTCATCGTTGTACCGGTGCGGTGCTGGTATTGCGCATACGTAGTACGTACTGTATACATGCATATATTTGAGAAAATGATTATTTTTCATAATTATCTATCAGTGATAATATGTTATTTATGAGGCCAGTTGTGGCGCAGAGGCACGAAGTGTGACTATAAACAGAGTGGTGAAATTAAATTTAAATTTATATATCCATTTTTTCGTTCTAGTGTAGAGGCAAAGCGCGGCATACAGTGCCTCCAGAATTAGACAGGAAGTGAGAAACGGAGAGTCTTAACACTAGGCTCCCTCTACCTACTTTGTTCTGTGCGGGATACAGAGTGAAGCTAAACAAACAATAAACATATGTTATATATATATACATTTACAAATACTTATTAACATTTTTTTTACTTTTCTCTCATATAGCAGAGTAAGCAGAGAGAATTAAGTGGAAAGATACTTCATTTCCCGCGCATCACATAGTCTAAAGATTTTCGTCTTGAGTGGTGGAACCCAATGCATACAACATACGCAACACAGCCTTCTCTTTCACTGTCATAGTCATGTCTGACTTAATTCATTAAATTATTACAAAAATGTTATGGAATAACATTTTTGTTATACGTTTGCCACGACCGGCCTCAAATTATAATAAATATATATTAATATATTGAAAAGGGAGTAAAACTTTGTTTTTTTATTTTTATGTAGGTATTTCCTATACAAGGAAGAGAAAAAGTCTTATAGTGTTGTCGATTCGTATCCTATTAATATAAACATGAAAATGAAAAATGGCATGGCCTTTGTTATTTACATATTTTTTAAATTTCACTATAAATTGTGTGATATTTCAGCATTCAACACTATTAATCAGACGAGCAATGAAATTAATAAAATTATATTAAATATAAATTAATAGATAGACAGATGGAGGAACCATTATGATTAACCTATAAACAGTCTAACACATTCCTACTACACCCTGACGGTATGGAAAATAAAATGTATAAATAGAGATCTCGCATCATTGATGATTACATGATTGTTGCTAGGAAATCCTACTCAGCTGAAACAACTTCTCGGGACGGTACAAGTCACCAAATTGACGTTTTCCACACACTACGTGAGTCAAGGAGGGTTTTACGTACTTGAGACTAAAATCTGACGATTCGATCATGAAATAGCTCTATATGTGATGTGACTCTCACATTTTGGGCTATGCACTGAAAATGTTAGCACAGAATCATTGTAGAAATATATGCAAGGAAAATATTTACATTTAAAAATATATTTTCTCTTGAGTAAAATTCGAACGCCCGACCATTTCTATCTTTTAAAATTAAATGATAGAATCTTCACGCTGCATCTAGTATATAGCAAAATAGACAGAGGGAACATAATCTTAAGACACTCTGTTGCTCACTTTTCAGAACTAAACACTGCGTTTTATTTTGTTACCAGAGCGAGTAATTGAAAACCAATTCATTTTCTCGAGTGCGAAACGAATCAATATCTACCGCGTTTACTGACAGATGGTGTGCCGCTGCACCATGATGGCCTCAAATCTTAGGTGGCTGCTCTTATTTTTGATATTAGGAAAATGTTTAGAAACGTATAGAAATTTGAACGTAGTGGGCTCGGTCCAGCACTGAAGGTGCACTATTATAAGATTATAATTTAATAAGTAAAAATATAAGCAGAATTGACAATATTATTTGACTTATACTTAGTTAATATTAAGTTAATAAAAATGCATTTAAAATTGAACAAAAAAATGAGTTTCATAGTAAAATAATAACGTATTAATTTGTTACACTTATTAGGAATTTCCGGTTTGTTCTTCCGTTTAAGGAAATGATCTATTAAAATATAAATACAAGGCTAGTTTTCCCTGGCGTTTCCGATTTTAAACTCGAACACGACGGAGGAAAAATGTTTTAATAAATGTGATGTGGCGACTACTGAATTAAATACAATCTATGACATACAAAGAATTAGTGATGATTTTTGTATGTTATATATTTTTTTCGCCTTTCTTTAGTTCTACTATATATTGCAAGGTAAATTAATCATCATAAGTTCATTCTGCAATCGGGGAGTTATTATGTTTCAATTATTTACATTTCTGTTCTTTGCAAAGTGTGCAGTTATGTTTTAGTCGTGAGCAACTCAACGTGCCAACTATATGCAGATGTTGTATAAAGTCACTAAAATCATGAATTTTGTAGCAATATATACAAAAAAGAGAAAAACATTAAGTTACAATATTTAATTTTGTAAATACATAAATTTTTGATCTACTTAAAAATTGTAGTTGTCGTTGCGGGATACAGCGTGAAAATGATTTATTATTTAATTTTTTTATCAAATTTGAACCCGTGCCAGTCGAACACCAGATCAAAACTAAGTCACTATGGCTATATACAAAATAAAGTGAATTTAAGTAATTTCATCTGTTAGCGTTTAAACTGCCATACTGGGCAGATGCGTTCAACGCTGCCTTTTAGATAGGTCAAGGGCGTCTTTGAAGACATCGTTATAGATCAATTACTGTAGTTAGGCTAATTGCAGGTTACGGTAATTGCAGGTTCGAAGTACTTTCAATTTCCAATATTAGACTAAACGTGTTTTTCTTGTTGTTTGTAGAGAAATAATCACTTGTTGTTTATTATAATTTATGAGAATAGATCAAAGTTTGAAAGTTTTTTTTAAATTATATGATTAAAATATCATGAAAAGACCAAATAAATAAACAAAGACAGAAATAACAATATATGGAATTTTTTTTAAAAATTTTTTAGCGTTGTGTTATCGCCATGCAGTTCGTGTTGAGTAGCAGAACTCAACGCAGCGTTGTATCCTGTTACCCGAACGATAATATAGAAGTAATTCAATCCACAGATTGAGAATCGAACCCACAACCACCGCATTAGCATTGAACATATCAATATTATTATTAATAATAGTTGTTTCTATGACGCAATTATTAAGTAAGTCACAGTCCCACTCATTACCTTCCGCAACGTTCTGTTAGTTGTTTTTAATAAGCGTTCCCAGCATATCATTGGGCACGACCACGACCACGTGAAACTGGTTTCACTAAAACAGGTCTATACTCCTTAACGCTATAGCTACGTCGATTTTGTAGGAAATGCTTTTAAAAGAGACTAGAGTGTAGTGGAAAAAATAATTATTGATATTGTTTCTTTTATTGTTTAACTGTTTTGCTGTGGCATTTTGTTGGGACGTTAATTTTGGTACGAAATGTACTTGGTTAGTAGGGGTCAGATTCAAATTTTAGTAGTAAATTTTTTCAGCTTCACGCACATTTTTGTAGTGTGTTTTACGCTGAGGGAACCTAGTGTTAAGACATTTCGTTTCCCACGCACCGCAAAACGTTGTGCGTGTGTTGAGTGATAGATCAATGATTTATAATATTAAGGTTCCACACTTTTTAAGGAAAAAAGGAACCCTTATAAGATCTTTAACTTTATTGTCTGAGGTCTACGGTTCTTCAAGAAATCAAGGGACCATTTATCTAAAAAAAGATATGGCCGTTTATATCTTTATATTTATATAAAACGCGTATTTCGACGCTTAAAAGAAAATTAATAGTGTACTTGCGGTTGACTTAAAATTATGAAATTTAGCAGTTAGCATTTGCAGGAAAATACTGAAACTTATACATTTGTGGTAAAGTCTATAAAAATAATAATAATCTTAAAAAGGGGCAAAATTTGGTATTAAAGTTCAAGTGAGGTTCAGAAGAAAGGGTACTGGCTAAGCTAAGCTTGAATTTCAGAAAAAGCTCGAAACCTTTAATTTTTCTACGGAGCCCTCGGTGGGAGACTCGCCTTTGTACGTTTTTTTTATTTAAATTTAACTATTTGAATTAAAAAGTAATTACCACTGGCTTGCAAAGCAGTTTTGCTAAAAATACCTGGCAATAAACTAAGTTTGTAACTGCTTATTTCCATGAAAAATTTTCAATTTTATTACTTAATACATTTTTATTAGCTATTAAGAATCGTCGTGTACAGTCGCGCGGCTGTAAATGTTTGTTGTGGATTCGGTTCTTACTCGACGAAATGAAATACTCATATTTAATATTTTCATTTTCTCGCTTTAATGAGGCAAAGCGCGGCGTTGAGTTCCGCTATACAACATGCAAGGCCTCCAGAATTCGACGGAATGTAAGTAACGGAAGCATCTAAAGAAGGAACGGAGTGTCCAGAATTTGAAAGTATTAATTATTTTTCTTTTTCGAGTGGGAATCGCACCCACAACCAGTCATCACAGTTACAGCCACGAGTGACCTCAATATGGATTAAAAATCGATTTTATTGTTTGTCAGTAGTAACCGCGTCTACCCCCACTAGGCCAAGCTATTAGTGTCAAATGGTCAACATTCCTACGATATCTGATTAATGAACAATATGTATTACGCATTATCATATATACACGGTGAGTCACAAAGGTCGTGTGATCGTCCTTGCATTTTCACCGTTACTGCTGCTTGATACAAGACATAGGTTACGAATTCGATTTCCGGTCGCGGTTGAGTCGAAAGTCCGAGTGAAATGATTCATAATTTCTTGGTAGGTATAAATACCTAAATATATATATGTTTAATGTTGTCATCATCTTTTTTTCAATTAGGATGAAGACGATAGATGGATAATGGATTCAAAACTTTTATATCACGTTCAGCAAATAAATAAAATAAACATTTCACGCTATATCCCGCATATAACCGTGTGGCAAAGATAACTTAATGTTAAGACGTTCCGTGTGGCACTTTCCGCCTAATTATAGATATTTTCAACGAGCGGGAATCGAACCCACAACCGTTGTGTTTACAGTCAAACACTGACCCCTGCTTTACCTATTTAAAGTCATATCTATTTAAAATAAAGAACAGAAGGCAGGAAAACACCAAGCATAGAAGAAAGTGTTAAATTTTACATGACAGCATTAGGTGTATTGCGAACTCTATCATAACAAAACCATTTATGTTTTATATCTGTAATGCTTCAAAACGTATCAATGGTTAGCCGGTTACCGGTTTTTCTGAGATTGATTTTCCTCAAGTGGGATCTCGAACAAGCTACCGTCGTGTTTGCAGTCACGCACTTGTGCAACTGCGCTACGATGGCCTTTACAAGCTACTATTAAGCAAGAAATATATGTATATTATTTCTCAATTGTAGCACGGTAGGCAAAAATAGAGGCTTAGTGTCAAAATATTCTGCTTTCCGTTCGAGATAGTGACACTATGTGTTTGTACCAGAGAGAGGAATTTTAAATAAAAATACTCCGTCCCTCACTTTCCGCCGTATATTCGAGGCATTGTGTGATGAGTGGCGGAACTCAACGCCGCTACATTATTATTATTACTTACTTAAATAATAAATAAGTTCAATATTATTATTACATACAAATATATTTATATTAAACTAGAAGTGATTTACCGTCTGTATGAACTCGTTGCCCAGTTGACTCACAGTCTCACTTGGACGACCTTGCGACAAGTGACTGCGTTAAAGTTGCATGTTTGGTTTTATTGATTACTTTTTTATCTTCCACTAAAGACAAAGAAAATTTAGTGTCAAGTCACTCTTTTCCCGGTTTCCATTCTTTTCAGAAATGAGAGAGTATTTAGTGGCGGAACCCAATGCCGAGTTTAGTCAACCAAACTAAATCTATAGATATAATAAAATAAGGTAGTGACAACCTATTATCAAAACTCCTCTCTAGCTGCTCTCTGCTCAAATTCGACACAAAGGCAGCGATATAAAAATAATTTATTCTTTCCTTATAAAATTGAATCTACAACCTTGTTCTCGTTCACTAAAACTGAACTAATGCGCCACGACGGCCTTATAGTATGTACGAGTAGGTACTTAAATTAATTACACTAAGGTAATTTACAATTTTCGTGAACTAACCACAAATTTATGAATAATTTAATTGGCTTTATTCCAAATAAATAAGTTATTAAAAATGATCGTAGAACACGGATGTGCGTAAAACTGTTCCATTCTAAACCACAATGTTTCCGTAATTCCAAAAACTGATATTCTAACTAATTCCTAATACTTCAGTTATTCATTAATTAAGACAAAGCACGGCGTTGAGTTCCGTTACTCAATGTGCGAATTGTCTCGAAAATTACGCGGAACATGGGAAAGGAGTGTCTGAACACTGGTTTCCAACCGGGAAAAAATATAAGATTTTATTGTACCTTCAATCTTTTCTCCGTATAACATAGACAGAAGACGCTTAGTGTTAACATAATTTTGAGAGAAAGACGGAGACGGAGAAACTCTATCTCCGTCTTTCTCTCAAAATAATGTAGCACATAGGCACAAAATATGACTGTAAACGTGACAGGTTGTGGGTTCGATTCCCACTCGAGGAAATGAAATATTTAATATTTTCCACAACGACGCATTCCACATATATATATTAACGCATCTCACAAGCGGATATGGTTAGTATATAAGCGATTATTAATTGCCTAATAATGAGTTTCAGTATTGTGTTAATATGTTTCTAATAGATTATGGTCACTTTAATTACTGTTGTGTGGTTTTTTTATAATTGATTACGTATCGTATAAAAGTTTTAATTCAGTTTTACATTGTTCTGATTTTTTATGTAATATTTTATTTAATTGAATGCTAAGTAATTTCTTCTCATATGTGACCATCGAGGTCTGATGATGATGCCGGATATAGGAGACTATTAGTAAAACTATAGTGCTAGGCCTTTTTAGACTCTATAGACACCTTCTGTTGGTCTCTTATGTTGATCAGGATGTGATGATGGATCTGGAAGACGGCTGATAAATTCCTTAGCGTGTTTTCATTTTTGTCAACAATCATTTATTTATTCTGCCTGTTAATTATTCCATTAAAAATAATTTTGATTATAAGAGTGAGTAAAAAAGTATATTATTCAATATAATAATCCATGTCTATTGGATATTAACATGTTCAAGCAAAATTACTTAAGGCTAGTATTCTTTTTAACCCCCGAAGCAAAAAGAGGGGTTTTATAAGTTTGACGTTCTTATGCATGTCTGTGTGTGTATCTGTGGCGCCGTAGCTCCTCAATTTATGAATGAATTTCAGTGTGATTTTTTTTTTTTAATCAATAGTCTTGTTCGTCATTGTGGTTCTTAGCTATGTGTCATGAAAATAAAATTTCTAGCTTAAGAGCTACAAGCACGTTGCCAAGATGAGGTAATGATATTTTTGGTCGGGAGTTTTAAAATTTTGCTTAAAAATCCCCGATCAAAAAATTATGAAAGTCGATGACGTTCATGAGTTATCGGATATACATTTAAAAATTCAAGAGATTGACGTAAAATACATATGTATTATTATATTCAGATTTAAATAATAAATGAAACGAACTTTTATCGATATAATTTCCTAATTTCAACTAATTAAGCGCCATTAGACAGCAGCGAGTGGACAGGAATCGACGCGCGACCCTTAGTAATGTGATACTTGCGGTCAGCACCAGCATTGTACCGTACTGTGTGTTGTAAGAATATATCGACTAGTTGTTTACAGTTACTACTAGGAACTACTACTACTTCTATTTTACTTTGCTAGCTAGCAAAATAGTTAAAGTAAAATAACTAGTTTTGGTAACAAGGCCAAAGGTGGCGTTAAGTTCCATAAAAAAATCTCATAGCGCAGTGTTTAAACACCAGATTCTCTCTGTCTACCCTGAAGTAGCAGAATATAATGGGATACTATATTTTTAGTATCGTGTTATATTCTGCATATTCATGTTATTTTACATAGAGTTAGGCACAAACTTGCGACTCTAAGTACAATAGTCTGTGGGTTCGAATCCCACAAAAGGGCGGACTTCCGCTACTTAATACGCAATGTCTTCAGAATTCAGCAGAAACAGGGAAGTATGGGACAGGGAAGTATCTTAATGGGTATCGAGATTCTTAACACTAGGTTCCCAAGCCACTTTCTAACTCCCCTGCTACCGTAGGTTCGGGATACAGCGTGAAGCAAAAAAGAACTAAAAATAAAACATTCAAATCTCAGTTAACTTAATTATATCTTTAAATTCGTGTAAAAGGAATGCACTTAGGCAATGTTAAACAAAAGTAACCTTTTTGCACAATAATTTCGATCCCACATTCTTACGACTTCAAGCTTCATAAATCTCGTAACTCTTCAAATTTACTTCACTTCATATTTCTTAATTTTTTTTATATTTCGACGCGTCAATAAAAATATTTTTTAATGTTTTTTATATGAAGCACTTAGAGATTTTTACGTGAAAACATACATTCTCTTATATAGAGAATGTATGTTTCATTATTGAATGTATGTTTACATTATATGTTTATTTATTAAGTACGTTAATTATAGCTTCACGCCGTATCCCGCATAAAGAGTGAAGGCAGAGATACCACAGTGCTAAGACACTCATTTTCTCTGCTTTCTAAAGTACGCGTGAGTGGTAAGTATCACCAGATTGGAAAAAGCTAAAAATAATTCATTGTCCCGAACGGGAATCGAATACACAACACAATTCAGACGTTGCTTCACTGTACAACGATGACCTTGTTTGTATAATGTATTAAATAATTTAAGTAACAACGCAGGCTGCTATATTGTCCTATAGAATTATTCTATGTAATTGTTAGTTTCCTATAAAACATTTGTGGTGCATTTAAAATGTGCTGGTAAATTTGTTGGTTGTCGACTTTAATTCTTTGGTCTGGATAGAAATTAATATTAGATCTTAGTATTCGTTCAATGTGTCTCAAAAAACAGAAAAAGACAGTGAATTGTTTAGACAAGCTGCGGTGTTGAGTTTCGCCGCTCAACACGCAATGGTGGGCCACGAAAGTGTCTTAATAGGAACGCAGTGTCTTAACACTAAATTCTCAAGTTTCTTATGCTTACTCTGCTATGTAGGTAGAAAATGTGGGGTCTTCTCTACCAAACCCATTCCTCTTGGATACTCCAACTTATGACAAAACCAAGGCATATATGTATATGTATAGAATGAGGCCGTCGTGGCACAGTGGCTAGCGGTTGTGGGCGGTGTTGGGTAATGGCCCACTCGGGGAATGTCGCGAATATCTCGGAAATTAGGCGTAAAATGAGGAACGGAGTATCTTGGGTTCCTTTGAGGTTCCCTCTGCCTATTCTGCTATATGCGGGATAAAATGCAAATCAAAGAAAGTTAAATATAAAACATAGCAATGATTTATAGTATAAATAGTAACAATCGATCAGGTGCGCGCGTTCACCGTGACGCCACCTGTGCTAGCGCCGGCCACGCTTGACGAGGGGCTCTCCGCTCTCCGCTCGCTCACTGGCTGCTGATGGCATCATTAATGATGTCAAATTTGTTCCACTATCGGTTATAGGGGAATGAAAAACGTATGTTTATTTTATCATATAATTGATAATATACAGATTAGAGGCCACTCGTGGTGCAGGGTTACAAATGTACGACTGGGAACGATAGAGGTTGTGAGTTCGATTCCCGCTCGAGGAATATTTATTATTTTATTTTTATTTCACTCGGGTAACGGAATCGGATCCACTACCGTCGCGTTTGCGTCATTGCGCTACGAACAACTCAATTTCATATTTAAATTAGAAAATTTGGAAACGTACTTTAGAGACATCAATTAAACGAAGCCAAAACCAGTTCCAAATAAGAAAGAACTCTAAAAAGCTAAAAAAAAACTAAGCTTTCGTACACGACACAACAAAATGAGACGTTATAAAACTTTAAAATCAGTGCCTCGATTAAATTAAATAGATTTATGGTCAACATTATCAAAATTATAATAACACAGACATTATAAATTTCTTTAAAAATCACTTTATGAAAATGTATTTTGTTTTTACAACTTTTTAAATGTATTTTGACGTTGCACTAAAATTATAGCGTGAATTTTGTCGTAGGGGCACCTTGAACGACCTTGTCTGTATAGCTAAATTATTAAGTACTTTAGCTCCTAATTAAATAAAACCTATAGCACAGCGGCCGAAGGAACCTTGAGGGAAGGCACTTCGTTATCTAAGTATCTAAATTGAGTGGCGGAATTCAACGCCGCGCTTCGTCTTGTTTCTAGACCGAAGAAAAAATGATTCATTCTCATGAGCAGGAATCGGTCAGACGGCGTGCGACTGCGCCACGATGGCCTGTATTGAACTTTATTTATTAGTTTGTTTATGCATATGTATTACTCAAATTTTAAATATTTAATAGTCGAAATTAATTATAGTAAGTGACCTTAATTGAATTGCAGTAACAGTGTTAGTAATGGCTTGAAGGACTGTTTTTTTTAAACCCTGTGTTCTGTCTAATAATACAAAAATAAACTAGTAATAATTAGAGTGAAAAAAAGAAAATAAATCTTTCCTCCGAGTGAAAAACGAAAACACAACTCCCCCGATTTCAGTGTGACTGGGCCACTGCTCTACAACGCCCTAATAATTTAAAAATCATCATTAAATATTAATTTTACACCCGTAAAAAGAAAGTTACCCCTAATTTTTGTCAATTTTCCAAAATTAATAACATTTTAATCGGAACCTACCCCTAACGACCTTGACAACCCCTTAAGAGTCAATTAAAACCAACCCTTTGCTTACTGTAATATGTCACGCGTTATTATGTCATTATATACGCGGATGATTAATAAGGGTAGTTTACTGTAAGGGTGAAATAGATGGCTTAAATTATTTTGACACCCTATGTGCTCCATTGAAAGGCGGTTGTGGGTTCCTATGTCACTTAAGTATAGGACAAAATGTATGTATGTATATCTTATATTTAAGGCCGTTGTGGCGCTGCTGTGGCATTGTGGCCCCATCTGATTAACTGACTATGACGGAAAATGGAAAATCTCGTTTTTTTTGTTTCTGAAAAAATAGAAACCCCTAGAATAAAGAGGATTCTATTGGTAGCTCCTCTACGGTCCTTTCCCTACTTGTTATCGTATGAAAAACATAATTTTGTAAGTCCATTAGCTTCACCTGTACTTTAGATTTTTATGTAAAAATCAGCTGTATCCAAGTCACTACTGCATAGGAACAACTAGAAAAAAGGAGCAACCGGAACAGACTGCCTTAATACTAGGTTCCCAGGTTCCCTTTGCCTACCCTGCTATATGCGGAATACAACGTGAAAATTGCCACTTTACAATGTCAATAAACTTTCTAAATCGCCAATTTCTTGGTAAGACCGAGGCATTTTCCCATAATCAGTGAAACTCAATGCTAAGAGTTCGCAAAGTGAATACCATCATGTGTGTATGTTTGTTTGTCCTGTGATGCAAGTTCTATGGGAAATAGATGACAATAAAACAGCGTATGTACGTATGTATGTATGTATGTATGTATGTATGTATGTATGGTCGACACACGGAAGCTAGCGCGGACATTGAGGTAAACTACTTATTATTTTAATTTAAATTGTATTGTCATACAACTTGGACGTGTGGCTTGTACTGGTCGGTTTAGTGGTTGCTATTTATGAGGTAGTTATGGGTACGATTTTGTTAATTTAAATTTTTTATGGTATATTGCGCTATCCCTGCTATAGCCAGGGGGCAAGAGAATAAGGCAAGAGAATTAACAAAAAGACACTGAGTGGAAATTGAAACAGCGATTGTAACTTTTTTAATTTGCAGTTTGATTTCTTTAACTTGAAGGTTAATTTATTAAATAATAAAAAATTGAATAAGATGGTCGTGGCGCAGTGTCTCAGTATCACACCGTAATAGTAAAGGTACGTTCGATTCCCACTCGAGAGAAGGAATTATTTCCATTTTTTCTTAGTGTCAATAAGACTAACTGAGGTGTTGAGCTCTATTTAAAGTTGACTTGACAACGGAATTACACTAGGTGTCCATTGAATATCTAGTTATATGCGGTATACAGCGTAAAGTTAAAAACTCGATCTAAGTTAACTTCTAAGTTTATTAGGCTTTAAGTGTGTGAAGCTTCTTAAAATATCATAGTTATTATACATTTTGAAACTTTCTCTTGTTCATTTCTATAGGTAATTAATTTTATTTTCACGCACCTTTTGAATTTTATCAGGTCGATACATTTAGGTCAGTCGTGGCGCATGGGCAAAAGCGTGCGACTGCAAAGAAAGATTGTGGGTTCGATTCCCAGTCGAGATAATGAAACATTTAATATTTTTTATTTCCATTCAGAAATGGATGGATGGATGGAGAAAGCGCAGACGCTTTGATAAACAAAGCGCTACATCGAGTTCCGCCGTTCAAGAAAAAAAATGTAGTGACTTAACACTAGGTTCCTTTTGTCTTTATTATGCAGAGAAAATGGAGACGCTGCAAAAGAAAAACAGAAATAAAAAAAATATATGTATATTATAAAAACCATTTTATTCTCTCAAAATTACAAATAACTTAGAAACATTACATATTACTTTAGTTTACAATTTTGTTTCATGCTCATTCTTCTTCAATAATAACTAAAAAATTTATAAAAACATTAGATTAAAAAGGAAACATAAAACGTTGATTAGTGATCAAATTAAAACATTAATTTAAATAAAAGTCATGAAAAAATTTAACCGACTTCAAATGCTTGACAATTATTATACGTCACTATTAAGAACGACTGAACTGATTTATTTGAACCCGGTAATATTTCCTAAATTAAAACGAACCATCTCGAGGCAAAGCGCGGCGTTGAATTCCGCCACTAAACACACAATGCCTCCAGAATTCAGCAGAACGCGGGGATGGAAGTGTCTTAATGGAAACGGAGGGCCTTAACACTTTGCACTTTGGTTCCCAGGTTCCCTCTGCCTACTCTGCTATAAGAAATAATCATATCGATATGACGTAAAATCCTCAATAGACCATCATTCCCAAATATTATTAATTTCCAAACATAGATCACCACCTTTTTTGAAGTCGGTTAAAAAGTAATCCAGTAGTTTAAAAGTGGTTCTCATAAAACGTGACCTCTCATTACGCAATGTTACTGCAGTGACTTCTGCATTACATATTATTCGTCGAAACAGCTTGTCTTGTCTAACTGTTCATTATTTTACATACGTATATGACATATAAATCTAGCTTTTTTTTCTTAGGATATTGTAGATTTTTAATTTTCTCCATAGAACCTTGATATTGAAGTAGGTCTTATTTGGTCACAGATTCCAATTTCATTCGGAGCTTAATTATATATATTTTTCTGGGTCTATTTAGACAAAGTGCAGCGTTAAGTTTCGCCAATTGACATGGAACTAATTAAGAAAAAAATCGCCGCGGGATACTAAAATAATCGGTACAGACATTCAAAATTGTTCAAAAGACATAGGCCATATATTCTGTATATGAGTAAAAAACTACATATCTCTTAAAAGAGATAATTCTAAACTGACATGTAACATTGCAAAACTGTATTAAAATCTGTCCAGTAATATTTACATGACACACACAATTTTATATTTCAAGGCAAAGTCTTATAACTATTGCTACATTCTATACTATATACATTTTGAACACACATTTTTGAAATACAAAAATGTTATTAATTCAATATACAAGGCAGTTTTGTACTGATCTATAAGTTATCTTATCTAATCTTATCTTAACTTACAGCTACGTGGCAAAGTGGGATATGTCCTAAGTTAATTTCTCCAAAAGATATGAACCAAGCCTAGATATGTAAATTAATTTAGCAAGCTTTCATATTTAATACTTTAAAGCTGTTTCCTTCGACCACCTAAGTCGAAATACACCCCTTGCAAAATAATGTTTGCAAAAAATTTACCCTTTCCCAAAATCCATCAAAAGAAAAGGTGTACGCGGTTGAATACGTCGCCGTGCGCCTCGAGTTCGTAATTCACGGATTATATTCAGGGCAAAATCGAGACAAATTCGCCCAAGGTCCTATTTACTGCATCGCACACAAAGGCGCTGTCTGTCATAACATAATTAGCGACACTAAACATCTGCTTACATTTTACTCTCACCCTTTTTCCATTCCAAGGAAGACATTTTCTTATTGCTATTATAATACTATGGCGTGTAGAGGCTACAAAACTATCAAAAAGTCAGTCTTTCGCTCGGAGGTTGGTGTCACTAAGAGGTTTGAGGCACTGTGAAAAGCCAAGATCACGAAATGATACAGTTCTTATCATTTTGTGCATTTTTTCTTTGTCTCTCTCGTTTCGCGCACGCGACTGCGTCGTTCGGCACGTAAGATATCCTGACGCCGCCGTACGCCCGTCTGGTGGGTAGCGTGTACGATTCTGTGGAAGAGGAGGATGATGAACATGTACTGCAGTAACTATTAGCGTCTTCATCCCGAACTTTTTCTTTCCGTACGGGCTCGTCCGGTTCGAACGCTTCGTTATCGTCACCACAAAATCGAACAGTCCGTCCACCTCTTGCTTTCCTCTGAGAACCCTTGCCATCTACTAACGTTAACTCTGGCATCGATGTGGAATGGCAGGGATTTACTACCGTCTGAGCTTCTACCGGATGCGGAGGTTTCCAATGTGCTTCAGGAGGCTCGTTTGTTTCGTCTGAAGTTGGCGTGGGTTGTATTTGGTGTTCGGTAATAGACTGTTCTAGTCTTAGATCTGCTAACGCTCTGTCTAAGCTGAGGCAAGCGTGTGGCGGCGGCGGTGGGTGTGGCGGAGGAGATTCAGGAGCGAGGGAGTTGCTCGGTTCAGAGTCGGCATCTATGTGGAGGGATGGTTCTCTTTGGGGTGACCTTGGTGGTGATTTTGGAGATGGCATTCTTCGTGGACGTGGAACCCTCGGCGGACGGGGACCTGGTCCTGAGGAATCTGACGGCGTCGGTGGCTCACCTTTCGAGCATGCTATCGAACAATAGATAGCTCCCTTTCTCGGCAAGAACGGTCGACCCAACAAGCTGGCGCGGCATGTATGGCAAGCGAAGCAGCGTTCCGTGGCATGCCAGTGCTGTCCTTCATGGGACATCTGGCCCTGGTCTACACCTATGGGTTCACCGCAAGCATCGCAGTACTCAGCAAAGCAGTTATCGAAGCAGGGCAGGCAGTACGGCCTCGCCTCCCGCATGATATATCTCTGCCCGCCCAGTTGACGTGAACATTCTGCACACGCAAAGTGTTTCATATGCCACGCTCTTCCCTCCGCTTCAGTGCATTCGTCAGCGAGGATAATCTGTGGAAGAAGTATTCTATATAAAATCGGCAATTATTCTTAATCATAATTGACAGGGGACTAATTTAACTAAATAGCCTTAATTAATCTTTTGAATACATTGTGGAGTTTTTATGCAATGTTTAGAACCAATTTAATTTTTTTTCATACACAATTAAGCAACAGCTAATGAAAGATCGCGTCAGGCAACAAAAAGATTGCATAAATTAGTAGGAAGATATATTATTTTACGATTATATGTTCTCTTAGAATAATGGTTAATTATAATTAATTATGAGTTACAAATTAGGGCAAAGACCCGCTTAAATATACGTCGTCTGCGTGTGTCTTAGATAATGCTATTAACTATTTTTTAGTTAAGATATTAAACTATTTGATTCATATTATACGATGTTGTTAATTTTTTTATCATTTTTTTAATCAATTAAACGAACTGACTATTTTCATTTCCTCGAAATGGTAATAAGATGAAGCGCGGCGTTTAACCATAATAACATCACGCAATGACTCAAAACTTGGGTGGTACATAAGGGACGGAGTATATTAACACTAGGTTCCATCTGTCTGCACTACTACGCCCAGGATACAGCGTGAAGCTTAAAAAAAAGGAGAAATTCTATAAAATAGCCTCAAAAAAATAGCATGATAAATTTTTCCCAAGCGAAAGTCAATCTACGAGATTAGGCATCAGTTCGTACTTAGCATTTCGCTTATCGACAGCCAGGCATCGACTAAATGGTATATGGTGGGGGGGGGGGGGGGAAGAAGAGGGTGAGAAGGAGTGATGGGGAGGTCAGTTAATTAATCCATATACGTCCATAGGTGCTCTTAATTAATTACTCGTATAAACAAGTTTAATTGGGCTTTACGCTATCACAGAGCGGTTCACTGCACCAGGAAAGTTCTTACAATGGTTTCTCACGCCGCGGTTACATTTTGTACGTTCATTAGTATACTACGTCGTTATTAATATTTTAAAACGGTATATCTGGCGGTGGACGGCGTGGAAGTGCAGCAGTTCGGTCCGTGAGCTTTTAAATATTTGGGTGATCTTTTTTGGGTTTGGGACAATTTTGGAATAATTCATGTAGATGCGGGTATTTTTGAGCAACCGATAAGGATTTTGGCTGTTTATCTGTCGTGAGTATGGTTTTTTTGTATTTTTGCACAAAAAAGGTCATTGAACCTTGGTAATTTATACATAAGTTTTCAAAGTGACTTGTTAAATCGAAAACATGTGACAATAACGACAAATAAGTAAAAGAAAATAAAAATATATAAAAAATTAAATTAGCTTCACGCTGTATCCCGCACACAGCAGGATAGGCAGAGGGAACCTTGTGCTAAGACACTCCGTTCCTCAATTTCTGCCGAATTCTGGAGGCATTGCGTGTTGAGTGGCAGAATTTAACGCCGCGC
>DWAN01001623.1:0-17248 GCA_018230445.1 Heliconius hewitsoni | reverse complement strand
CTTACGACACCACCAGTACCAGGATGATCCTATTCTAGGCCGAGATCACACGGCAACTATATAATATAAAATATAAATAATTTTAAATTTTCTTTTCTCTGCTCTGGTAACAAGGCAAAGCGCAAGGCAAAGTAGGGAACGGAGAATATTCACACGATTTTCCCTCTACCCAACATGCTATATTTGGGATACAGCGTGAAGTTATTTTTTAGGGTTCCGTATCTTTGAAGGAAAAAGGAACCCTAATAAGATCACTTTAATTTGTCAATCTGCCTGTCTGTCAAGAGCCTTTATTTCAGGAATGTTTGAGGATATCGAGTTGAAATTCAAATCAATATCAAAAATAAAAATAGCCTTAAAAGAGGAGCAAAATTCGGTACTAAAGCCAGTGGTTCTGAACCCCGGCAAATCTTGAATTTCTGCTCAAGCACGAGACCTCCAATTGTTTACGGAACCCTCGGTGGGCGACCCCGACTCGCGCTTGGCCGGTTCTTTTAATAACTAGAACATTACAATATAAATGTAAATAATATTTATGTCACTGAGTATCGAGGTAAATAGGGCGGTAGATTAATCCTTTTAATTTAATGCTCACAGCATATTATCTCATCGTAATGTCACGTTACAAACGCACATTATAGACTTTTCATTCGTAAATTTACTTCTTTTCATTTTTAAGTTTTTGATATGAGGATGTCGAAAGGTGAAATTTTGCAAGGAACCTACTTTGGGGAGTGTAAGATACGAATCACCCTCGGTCCAGATCAAACCACTCGGACGATGACATTTCAAGCAGTAAAATACGTTGCGGAAAATAGAGTCACATATTTTGATATTATGTGTTCATAATAAGATTTTATGTGTTCATAATAATTTCAAATTACCATCAAAACCAATTAAGATAACGAATTAAAACCTACCTTAGAAGACAAATCAGCTATAATCTCATTCTTCTCATCGATCTGTCGCTCTCTCTCCAATGAGCGTCTGGCGTGAGCGGCTATTGAATCCCGGACCCTCGAGCCTTCGAGTGTGGCGTACGCCGCCACCGCATCAGCGCATGCTGCGGCTAAGGCGCCTCGACGGAGAGTCTCTCCTTCTTCACCGTCGAGCGAGGTTATTGAGAAGTCCGAATGGAGACCTGCGAGGTGAAAAAATAAAGTAAATTTTATAAAAAATTGGAACAAGGTTTAAAAATAAAGCACTAGACAGTGTATGTAAATTATAGAATAAGAAAATTCTAATTACACTGATGTAAAACCCCTCTAGATTTCATTCCTTGTGTAAGTTCAAGTTGTGTTAAATTAAAAAAAAAACAATTCATAAAAGAAAGCATGTTAAAGTTTCTTGAAACGTGAAAAACGTGAAAAATTTTCATAATATAGATTATCTTATTAAACGTAAAGAGGATTAGCCTCTCCTCCTCCTCCTCTCCATTGAGGTAATGGGATTATGGTCTACATTGCACGCTTGGATTGTTTTCAAGGTTCAACGTAAAATTAACAGTGCGAGTAGTATGGAAAATAAAATAATATTAATAAAACACATACAGAGAAGTCATTCAAAGAATGTATTTAATATCAGGATCGCGATGTATTCCTCACACAGCAAGGTACACAAAGGGAACCTACTTTTAAGATACTCTGTTCCCCATTTTCCGTCGAAACGCTAAAGGGATTGACTGATGAATTGTGGAACTCTACGTCGCGCTTTGCCTCGGCACCAGATCGAAGAAATGATAATATAAATTTAAATAAATATTTCATTTCCTTGTGTGGGGATTGAACTTGCAACCAGTCACGTTGCGCCACGACCGGCTTATTTTTTGAGATATTACCAATTTAGAGGATTGATGTACCGGCACATAATATACATTATCTACAAAATTAGGTTGAAATTGGGAAACGGAATGTTTAAGCACTAAATTCCCTCAACCAATCCTGCTAAGCGTAAAAAAGCATAGAGCTATTGTTTTTAAATACAAATAAATACAATTACAACAGACGAAAACCTAAGAAATAAACTAAAACCACATTCACTTTCTAATTCAAATCTAACAGAACCCCTCTCTCTAAAGTAGGTATAGCGTATCGTATATCGGTGTCGTACAGAAGCCACATCCTCCGCACTCAGTAACTAGAGACGCGCAAGGCTGCGGTGGAACCGTGAGGCCAAAATAGACATGGCTAGCGACAGAAATGAGGCTTAGCCCGCATCTAGTTTTTTTGTTATTTTATGACCAAATTATAAAAAATAATCATAATAAATATATGTTTTATTACTCTCTTTGCTGCTTTTAATCTTATTAAGTTCACAATTTTACTTAATTCGACACACTTTGCTATAATCAATATCAGCTTCGCGCTGTATTCCGCACACAGCAGGGTAGGCAAAGGCTTGAGACACTCCGTTCCCCACTTTCCGCTAAGTTCCGGAGGCATTGCAGGCAATGTCTCCGGTTGGGTGGCGGACTCGACGCCGCTCTTTGCCTCGACATCAGAGTGAAGAAATTAAAATACAAATAAATATTTCATTTTCTCGAATGGGGATCGAACCCACAACCAGTCGATGTTACAGTCACACCTTGTGCCCCTGCGCCACGACTGGCCTCTATATCTACATATATAGTATATCTCATAAAGGAACAATATCAAGACATTTAAATTGCCATTATTTCACAATTCCAAATAGCTTTACTAAATTAACATTAATTATAATTAACATTAACTATAATTAACTTTTTAACATACAGGCAGGCATACAGCGTAACAGACGTAGTATACATGTTTTTAAGACGCGATTATGTAAGCTTCACGCTGTATCCCGCACGCGCACTTAGCAGGGTAGACAGTGGGAACCTATGAACTTAGCATTAAAGACACTCCGTTCCTCACTTTCCACCGTTTTCCCGAGGTATTATGAATAAAAAGGCGGAACTCAACGCCGCGTTTTGCCTCGTAAGCAGATTGAAAAAATAAAAAAAAACTCAATATTAAAATCCCCCACACAATCAAACGCTTGTGCCTCCGCGCCAGAAGTACCTCTATTTCCCATTGTTTCACAACACCAGACAATGTTAGTTAATCAGTTTTAGTAATTAAGTTCTCTAGTACCTACAACTAAAATAGATGTCGTACACACGTTTTTAAGACGCGATTAAGGAAAATAGTCGATTACGTTACAGCTATATAATGTATTGTGAAAGAGTTTCATTCCCCAGAACGGGTATCGAACCCACAATAATCGCGTTTACTGGCTGCTCCTCTCCGCCAAGATGGATTAGTAAAGAAACAGCATTTAAATATTTCTAATTTTTTTAGAACATCAAATAACAATAGTTGAATTAACATTGGCAAAAATTAACTTTTTTTAGTAGTACTTTCGACGAGTTGTGGCCGCCTTAAAGTAAGCTGTAGACGGATGTGCACTGTAGATTTTTGTTTTTCTTATTTTTTTTTTATTATCTTCTTCCCAAATTAACAATGCACAAATCTGGAATTGGAATCTGGATCTGGATTGATCAGAAGAATATTTTCTTCTGTGATGAAAAGTAAGAAAAAATTCTAAAATCATATCTACGTAGCCATTTGTAGCTATCCTCAGGGCGGCCACGACTCGTCGACCGTACCTGCAGTATAATAAATGTCTTACACACGTTTTTACGAGGCGATTAAGTAAAACAAGTTGCCGGTTACAATACAGCTACAACCCATTACGAAAAAGATTATGCACTTCATTTCACGGGAATCGAACTCACAACAATTGGTCTAGTGAAGAAACAACATGTAAATATTCCCATTATAAAAACAAAGCGAAATAACATTGATTAAATTAACATTAACAAAAATAACTTCTTTAGTATAGTACGGTCAACGAGCCGTGGTCGCACTGAAGATGAATAGATATGATTTTACAAATTTTTCTTACTTTTCGTTATTTTCTTTCCCAAGTGAACAATAAGCAAAACTTAACGAAAAATCAACATCAATACCGCCACGACTCGTCAACCACACTATACCACCAGCATAATAAATGTCGTACACACGATTTGAAAAGTAAAATCAGTCTGTTGTTACGATACAATATTATGAAAGAGATTATGCTCTACCTCAAAACGGTCTGGTTTTTAGATTGCACCGATACTCGACGAGTGGAGTATATAAAAACTAGTAAACAATTGCTTAATGTATTTAAAAACGTGTAAATCGCTGTAATTTTTTTTTTTTTCAATACACGAACGGATTATCTTTGTGGATTTCTGGTTTTTTTGTATGGTAGAGCTGGGAGAATCGCAAGAATTTAGCTTTATTTTAATTTTTCTAGAGGCTACCTGGGAACCTGGTGGCTTACTTCGGCCTCATTAATCGATTCCCATTGTTCGCTTAATTCTTGAGGCATTGCGTGTTGAGATGTGGAACTGAACGGAACCAGAGCGAAGAAATGAACATATGAATTATTTTATTTCCTAGAGTAGAAATCGAACCTACAACCCGTCGCGTCTACAATCGTACGTTTGTGCCCTTACGTCACGACTGGTTGTTTATATAGATGTTAATAGCTGTAATTCAATTGTTTTTAATACACGAACGGATTATCTTTTAAATTTCTGACTACGGGCGTCGTCAGGATGTACCATTTTTTTTTAAAGGGGGGATCGGCGTTTTTAACATTAGGGCTATATTAGTACAAGGCTACATGCGGGATACAGCGTGAAGCTGAGAAAAAAAAACATAATTCTTGCAACAAACGAGTAATACCTACATATATATTATAATTACATGAAAACTTACTTAAAAAAATCGTATTAAAAATTCATGATGTAAAACCAAAACTCTTATCACACACAATATCTCCAGAACAATACAAATCCCAAATATTTCAACAAAAACCATGTTATAAAAGGTGAAAAATACCAAAAAAATTTCAAAACAACCAGAAGTCGAGGCCGTGTCGTGACGGTCGTGCCAGCCGCGGCAACAGCGCGGCATGTCATGACATCACGGTCGATTTTCGGTGAAAATAGCGTGACGAAACGGAATACGAGCGGCGCGGTCGTAAGAAATGTTCGCGTTGCATTATAAAATTGTTTGGCGAAGCGGCTTTTTTTGTAGTTTCTCGTTGTATTCTGCATCTAGTAGGGTAGGCGGAGAGCTAGTGTTAAGACACTCAGTTCGTTCATTAAAGCAGTTTCTTAGAAATAATTAGTATGTAAGATGAAAGGACAAAGATATTTTCGATTAAATTATCTCAAATTATCTTTTGCATGATGAAACGTAATGATGAAGTAACTGAAAGTTCATAATTTTATATTTTTTTAGCTTCAAGCGTCTCTTATAGAAGGCTGGCAGAGAAATATATAATATATTCATCACAATCGTTGACTATGCTAATCCAAATTAGGGAAAAATACAAATAATAGAACAAATAAATAAATTAATATTATATTTAATTAACTAACTGAGTATCGAACCCACAACCGTCGCGGTTACAGTCGTACGCTTGTGCCAATGCGCCACGACCGCCTCTATATATTTAAACTAACTTAACTGTAATAAAGTATCAAGTGTTAAATCACTACTTTTCCTTTGATTTCCAACAAAACGTGAGAAACATATGATAAAAATAAAATAATAAAAAAAGATATCCGGGTTAAAATCCTATATTTAACAAAAGCTACTGTACTCTACATAATCGTAGTATGAGTAATCTAAACCTATTGTACTGGGATCAGGAAGTTCAGCTATTCGGTTAGTATTACAGCGCAATATAAATGGTCGAGGGCAATGTATTGTAGACTAGCTTGTATTGTTTGTTTACAGCTTCACGCTTTATCCCGCATATAGCAGGATACGCAAAGGGAACCTAATGTTAAGACATTTCGCCGAATTTTCACGGTATTGCGTGTTGACTTATGTATAAGATAAATTCAAATTCAAAATATTCTGTATCCAAATAGATTTTTTTTTTCAGTTTTCAATCGTTGATTGAAGGAAAAGCTACCATTGCCAGAAAACCAGTTGCTGCTTTTACATGCATAGTTCATTCTTTTACATCATATTATCTAAGAAAATATATAATATTGTCATGTTCACTTTGGTAAGGAGAGTTAGGTTCCCTATTTAACATACACTGCTTCCAGAATTCACCAAAACGTGGGGAACGGAAGTGTCCTAACACAAGGTTCCCACGTTCCTTCCGCCTACCCTGTTTTGTGCGAGATACAGCTAAAAAGAAATGTATGAAATAAGCTATAATAGAAAATCGTATTTTAAAAATAGAAACTAGTTCATTACACGCGTGCAAATGAACAAGTATCGATTCGATCGCGTGACGTTTAAAGAAATTTATAAAAAGTCCTAACGACTTTGGTTTTAAAGGTCTTTATTGTGTGAATGTTTCTTAATCCATTTTGAGACTGTAAGCCATTTTGAGACATAACTATGTAGAGTATAGCTAAACAATATAACTTAACTCAACTTCACGATGTATATCTAGCGGGGTAGTCAGAGAGAACGGAGAGCCAAGCGCTACCGTCTCTACATACCTCTTTCGCCTCGTCCACTGTCATCAACCTCTATTTAAACTCTAAACAATATATTATTTAGAAATGTCTTATTCGTGTGTGTTTTTGTTTTCGGAGGAACACAGAGGGCGGTCGTGGCGCAGGGGCATAAAGTGTGACTGTAAAATCAACTGCTTATGGTTATGGGTTGTGTAAATAAATATTTCATTTCCTCGAATCGGAATCGAACCCATACTCTTTACCTTTTACAATCACAAGTTCGTGCCCGTGCGCCATGACTGGTCTCAAATATCAATGTAGGAATATATATCTTAATTACAGACCAACTTAGCCACAAATAAAATATATTTTAATATCAATTTATACACTAAATCGATATTAAATCAACCTCTAATATAATTACAACAGTATTAGGTACTGTCCAACTTAGATACTTGCAAATAGATTAAAGAGATAAGATTTAATCAAATTGCTTTCGTATCGAATTGCCTATTAATTAGCAGTCAAGGACGTATACGATGCGTTGAACTAATGAGGCCACTCGTGGCGCAGTGTGCCTACAAGCGATTCAGGTTGCGGATTCGATTCCGAGGAAGTGAGGAAAGGTGGAAAATGCCTACTATGCTGTGTGCGGGTTAAGGTTACGTGTTAAGTAGGGGAAATCAACGCCGCGCTTTGTCTCGACACCAAAGTGATGAAATAATAATATTAAATATTTCATCTATTCGAGCAGGAATCGAATCCATAACCTGTCGTGTTTATAGTCACACGCTTATGTCAGTGCGTTACGACTGGCCTCAATTAGCTAAATTAATAAATACACCAGATTAGACGTAATTGGTCTGGACTGTAAACGCGATGACCGTGGGTTCAATCCCTCCTCGAGGGACTAATAAATTTACATTAGATTAATCCAGCTTTATAGCTTAAGTGTCAAAATACTCTTCTATCTTCACTTTCCACCTGAATTCAAAACACTGCGTGTTAGCATGGGCGTAAGAATAGAAGGGGGTGGTCCATGCGCACCCCAGAATAATTATGTTTTCACTTCCAAAAGTAAAAACAAAAAAATAACCCAAAAAAATATAAAACCTTTGAAATAACAAATCTGATCAAAGTTTAAGTTTAGGCGACTCTAAAAATTTCTCTAAATAAGTCCATGTGTGCCAGCGAAACTCAACGCCGCACTATATTTTAGTAAAACTGAACCCCAATTACAGAGAAAAATATCAAATGTAAATGACAAATATATCAATTTTAATTATTGTAATCATATAATTTATCTAAGATAGAAATCGAATCTACGTATACATTATAACGACTATTGCCACGATAATTATACCATGACATTGCTATCTCTTGATACAGATAAACTATAAATATGTTATTTGAATTGAGTTCGCAATTCTACTATCGTAAAAGCTTAACTGTGTTGACTTTTTTTAATGTTGTCAACCTAAACAAAGCGCGGCGTTGAGTTCCGTAACACGTAATTTTTCCGAAAACTAAACAGTGGTAACAGTGTCTTAACTTTAGGTTGCCTCTACCTTCCCTGATATGTTAATATTAAATTCTAATACTTTTAATTCATAATATAACAGACAAACATACAAAAAAAAGTTCTTCTCACAGCTGTCATTTCCGAACCTTAAAAATCGATTCAATTACAGCGATGCCCACCGAATATTTATTATCTATATTTATAATAAAATTGTGAAATTGTATCGGTGTCTGTACATTGAAGATATATATAAAAAATGTTATTAGATACCTTTATTAATGTAATAGAAACGAAAACAATGATTTTAAAATTTTTTGTCTGTTTGTCTGTGCGTTTGTTCACGCTGATTTCAGAATCAGTTTAACCGATTTAAATGCAGTTTGTTTGGATTGTAATTAGATATTTATACATCTACTTAATTAAAAGGGTCTGTCTATGATATCGACATTATCGTATTTTTTCAAGTGTATATGTGTACTTATTGATAGAAATAAACAATTTTCATATTTCTGTCTATCTTTTTTTTATCTGAGCTAACCTCCAAACAAGCTGAACCGATTATAATGGGACTAACACTGAATGATAGAGGGGATTGTGGAGCAACATAAAGGCTATTTTGATACAATAAAAAAAATTGACAAGACAATTTTTTTATAGATCACGTTGAGGTATCAATCTTAAATTACTATCAGATATTCAGGTTTACAGTCCTTTAGATCACAGAATGAACGGCTAATACAACGCAGACAAATATCAATACAAACTTACATTTATAGTCCATTTCATATAAAATAATTTAATATACCCTTAAACCTGTAAATTCGTATATTTCAAGCGAGCGTAGTCGCACGTGGGCCGCTAGTTTCTTATAAATATCGATTTTATTTATTCGATACATGCACATTATCTACGCAAGATAGTGATTTAGCTCAATTTCATATCGTGACGGTGAAGAGAAAACAACTTTTACTATGATATGCATATATATGAATAAATAAAATAAGTAATTTAGCTATTAATATAATAATACTAACATGATTTTTACCTTATTAATAATTAATATTTTTTTTGTATCCTACTAATATTTATTGTAAAAATTTGTGAGGATATGCTGTTTGTTCCAATTTCGCGTAACAACTACTGAACGGATTTAGATAAAAATTTACAGTGATATAGCTTATACGTCAGAACAGCACATGGGTTACAATTTATGTAAAGATTTTGTATATTTTTACATCGTTATAATATAAAAATAAGATCAAGCCGCGTTTGGGTAAAAAAATGAAGTGTAAAGCCCGTCAAAGCGTCTGTACTATAACTGTAGACGCGACGGTTGAGGGTTTTTTCCCAAACAATGGAAGATTTTTGATAAGTATGGAGACAAAATGCGGCATTGAGTTTCGCTACTCAACCCAAAATGTCACGAAATATAGGGTGGTGTGTGGAGTGTGTTGGTTGGACGAGGTTCCTTTTGCTAGTATATTCTTTATTGTACCAAAACATACATAAGAAAACAATATTAAAATCATTCAGTTCACAAAGGTGGACTTATCTCCATAAGAGATCTCTTCCAACCAGTGGAAGTGGATGAGTGACGAGTAAGAGCATAAGAGCAATAGCACAAGAATGTTATTACTTAAATCATTTAGTTAAATAAATAATTAATCACACACAAACAAGAAACACTAAATATATTATAAAATAATATGTAAATATATAATATAATTCTACTTTACAAAGTAATATACTACGAAATAAGCCTTTTTCAGTAATGGAACTGATTCCGATGATACTTTTAAATAGATTTCTACAACTAACCTGAATCATCATCATGGCCGGTACTCAATTGCAACGCCAGCGTCCTCAACTGCTTGAAGACCTGTACAGCCTCATTCCTCAGCCAGTTCTCATCTTCCTCTGGCTCCGACTCCATCTCAGCGTGTAGTGAACGGGCTATTTCTGTTGTTTCCACTGTATCCACGCCCACTCGTTCTGCTAGCGTGTCGTGGGATCTTTGCAGGCGTTCCAACTCCTTTAGTGTATTCTGGTACAGATGTTCCTAGGGGTATATTGAAATTATAGTTTTGATAAGGTTGTCGTTGCATATGTTATGTTATAATATATATTTACATTTTAATTTGTGAGGTTTTATGGGCATATGGGCTTTAATTTAAAATAAAAAAAAAATATATTTAATTTTAAATTAAAATTAATGCTAGATCTAAACTAAATAAAGACAGTCGTGTAAAAACACGACGGTTTTGGGTTCGATACCCACTCGAAGTAGTGAAATTCTTAATTTTCGCTCTGGCAACGTCGAGTTCCGCCGCTTAACACGCAATGTCTCGAGAATTCGGCAGGAAATGGGGTACGGAGTGCTTTAACACTATGTTCCCTCTGCCTTCCCTGCTGTGTGCGGGATACAGCGTGAAGCTGTTTTTTTTTAACACTTAAATAATACAATGCGATAAAAGTAAATGAACGCCAGGTCAACGTACTAGAAAATAAAAAAAGAAAATAAGTATAATAGCCATATTGTATACGTCAATACAAATTGCCTTCCGTTCTGTTTCACATTACTATTGAACATTTTATTTCATACAAATGAAAGAAATATATGAATATTTTTGTGTATTTATATATATTTTTACTCATTTTGCAGTTTTTGTGGTGTATATAAAGGGAACCTATAAAAAAATTACATCGTGGGGAGCGAGAGTGTCTTAAGACTAGGCTCCCTCTGCCTACCCTGCTGTGTGCGGGACACAGCGTGAAGTTGATACAAAAATTATAACGTTCTCCTTTTTCTATTTATGATTTAATATTAAAAAGAGTTTGTTTGATTTGAAGCGTTAATATTAGAAACCACTAGTTTCGATTTAAAAATTATTTCTAGTGTTGGCTAGATTATATACTTATTACTTATATATTATATAAAGGTACCTACATACATACATACGAGTAGGACACATTATCACAGTTTTATCAAATTATTAAACTTTTTATAAGCAGTTTAATTTAAAACTTAATCAAAACAAAAAAATCTAAAACAAGAGAACAATATTTTGAAACATTTTAAAAGTGCTATTCTATTCTTAGAAAAGAAAAAAGATTTTTGTTTTATGTTTTCTTAATATTTTTCTAAGTAAAAAGAAATGTTTCACAATTTACCTGTTCCTTCAACTGTCTCTCCAAAGCCGTGATCCTATCATTCGCCTCTTCTATCTGTTGGTGGAGGCTGTCCTTATCGCGGAGAGAGGTGGAGAGTCTCCGTTCTAGTTCAGATCGCTTATCACTCATCAACGCTAGCTCTGCTTTAAGCGATTTTAAACTCTGCACATGGTCCTGGTAAAAAAAGATAAATAATATATATTTTTTATTTATGCATCGGCATTAACTCACTATTTTGTTTTTAAATGTCATTCCGTACTTGCGCAAGTTCAAATATCAATTTGTCACTACACATTTAATTTAAAATTGGTGTTGGCTTTTAAACTGTTATGATTCTATTTGTAATAATATAAAACAAAGTAATTATTAATTAAAAAATAAATAAAAAAAGTTAAACTACTTAACAAAAGAGAAAAAACTAGTTAACTAGGATAGGAAAAACATAACCCTTTCTTTGCAGTTCTGTAGAAAACATTAAAAACATTAGAATATCTACTAAATTCTTAATTTATGACGACTATTATATCACACAGTCAAACAGTACAAAAATCTACCTGTAAATCAGTTTTTCTCATAGAACATTGATCTTTCAGCCCTTCCAGCTGTTCCAGGAGGTGTGCCTCCGTCGCCGACGACTCCTTCAGCTGGGCTGTGAGACGAGAGTTCTGGGCTGTCAGTTCAGCGATCAGGCTGGCTTTTTCTTCATCACGCTGTAACAATATTATGTATTAGTTGTTAGAAAAAAAATAGTAATAATTGATGATAATATATAGGAAAATATGAGAAGATTTAAATATTTATAGCTTTTTTTTGCTTTACGTACCCCTAGCTGGATAGCCAGAGAGTACTGTCTTTTTCACTTCGTTGGACTGTCATCAACCTCTTCATAAAGTACGGTCAACAAGTCGTGGCCGCCCTGAAGTTAGGTTAGGTTTTCGAAAGTTTTGCGCATTGTTCTTTCGCGAATTATTATTTTTAAATCGAATCTCCATAACTATCTACCTCTAACATAAGGGCGGACACGTTTTGTTGACCGTATCGTTCATCCTCCTGAGGACATTCTACCGTTTTATAACTGTGTTCTAGAAGATCTATCAAAGTCCAATGAAACCATTTTTTCTTACAGAGTAAATTTATAATAAATAACGATAATGAAGACGACCATTCTAATATTAATATCTCATAGGATACGATTGTAAATTAAGAAATTTTTTTTCAGCTTCACGCTCTATCCCGAACATAACAGGGTAGGCAGAGGGCCTAGTGTTAAAACACTCCGTTTTCCATTTTCGACGCATTGCGAGTTGAGTGGCGGAACTCAACGCCGCGCTTTGCCTTGTTGCTAGAACGAAGAAATGAAAATATTAATAAAAAATAATAATTCCAATAAGTAATTCCATTTTAAATAGATAATTGCATTAATTAATTTTCGATTCAATATTTATCTAAGAAAATGGTGTCTGCTTAGAAAGTGCGTCAAATTGATTGTTTATTCTAATTAGTATTGCTTTGTTTCTAATCAGAGAGGTGCAGGGGAACAAAGATGTGATTGTAACGTCAAGGTTGTGGGTTCGATTCCCGTTCAGCGAAAAGAATTATTTCGGGCGCAAGGGCAAAGTGTGACTGTAAAATCGACTGGTTGTGGGGATCGAAATCCCCACTCGAGAAAATGATATTGCTCCAGAAGCCCGTCGTTGAGTTCCGCCGTTCATCATGCAATGTCTTTATAATTCGGAGGAAAGTGGGGAAGTGAGTGTCTTAACAATAGGTTCCCTCTGCCTACCCTGCAGTGTGCAGGATACAGCGTGAAGCTAATTTGGTTTTGATTTTGTTTCTAGTCTATCTTGTATTCTTGTAACTAAATATGAAATACTAGCTTTTACTTCTTCTCCGAACTGTGATTGTATCAAAATATTTATTATTAATATTTTCATTTCCTCGGTCTGGTGTCAAGGCAAAAAGCCCGGCGTTGAGTTCCGCCACTCAACACGCAATGCCTCGAAAATTTTGACAAAATGCCTTCCTCCATTAATGGATTATTAGGAGTTCATTTATTGAGGACTAAAAGACTTTTTCTATTCCAGCCAGTAGATAGTTTCTGAGATTAGAGCGTTCAACTAAACAAAATCTTATATCTATATCTATTAGCATAGATCAAGTTTTTTCTGCAATGTGGAAAATTTTACAATTGTGCGAAGACCAAGTGAAAGAAAAAATATTTATTTTTTTATTTTATATCCCGGGTCTAACAAAACAAACGATAGCGTTGAGTTCCGTTAATATGGCCTTGAAATTAAGGAAAATTTTAATAAGAAATAACCGTATTTTCTAAGTTTTCTACGCAAAAATGTGGACGGTAGGATACTGACTTGAGGTTCAATGCCCGGTTCAGGCAAATAACTATTATCTTCAATATCAATTGTCAATACTAACGATGTAGGTATTAAATCTTATTTTCCTTTGTATATTACGCCTATTTTAGTTAAGCAAAAAGTATTAAAAACACAAAAAATATACTCTAACAAATTGAAATGCTCACTGACCATATAATTATGTTTGAAAAAATATCAAAGATTTTGGTCACTTGAACTGGTGGCGGATCAGTCGTGTACACTGTACAGTACGGCTGATGTGTTTTGGCCCCATTGAAGTTAGCCTTAACTTGGGAAGAAAAAAAATCAAAAGCAAGAATAAGGAAACATTGGGGCCGTCGTGGCGTAGGGGCACAAAGGTGTGATTATAATACAACGGTAGTGGGTTCGATCCACACCCGGGGAATAAATATTTTTTTATTAATTCGTTTCTTCGCTCTAGCCTTGGTGCTAGAGCGAAGGCGAAGTTAGTTTCGCCATTCAGCACGCAGTGCCTTGAAAAATTCGCCTGAAAATGAGGAACGGAGTGTCTTAATAATATGTTCCCTCTACCTACCCTGTTACGTTCGTTATACAGCGTGAAACTTATTTAAGAAAAAATCATAAATCAAATATTCGCAGCTATCTATAGCTAACTTCAGTGCGATCACTACTCATCGATAGTACTGTAAACAGGTGTAGAATCTTATTTGACACTTCTTAGTGAGAAAAAAGTGAGTTAATAATAAATACGGAAACATTGGGCAAGAGATTATTCATCAAAACAGGTATTATTGACGATGGTGAATGTAATTTGCATTTTTAACGTTTTATAATAGTTACGACGTCGTTTATTATTATAAAGCTATCGTAGTCCGATAAGGTTCTATTAGCTTCACGCTGTATCCCACAAAGAGCAGGATAAGCGAGAGAACATATTGTTAAGACATTCCGTTCCTCATTTTCCGCTGAATTTTCGAGGCGTTGCGGTAGTTTTAACTATTAAGACACTACGTTTACTTTCCACTTAATTAATAAACTTCGTATTTTACACAGACAGAGAAGAAAATATATCGTAATGGTCAGATCTTTTTATCATCTCAAAGTTTGACACTGCAGTATAGGCAGAGGGGACATAGTGTCAAGACTCTCCGGTATCCAAATTCCTTGATGCCAGAGCGAAGACATTAAAAAAGTAAATAACAATTCGATCCCTCGAGTGGGGGTCGAAGCCACAACCGTCGCGTTACAGTCACACCCTGCGCCACGAAGGCTATTGAAGCCTTCAAAAGCCAGGTGTATACACATAACATACAGACATAACATTAAAAGTAAATCCACGTATCTTCACTCGAAGCCACTCCTCGACCGTGACAGCTTCCTTGCTTCCCCATTAAAAAACGTAATTGCGAAACGTTTCCGTTTTACGCTCATCAACCGAATTGGTCGGTGACAACAGTAATTGCGGATGACCAAGGCGATGTGTGACGGGAAGGGGGCAAGGGTATACTTTAAGTATGGAAAGAGAGAGGTAAGGAGGACCAGTTCTTTTTTTTTAAAGCTCACGACACTCCCTCACGCTCTTTGTGCTACGGTCACGCTGTAGCAGGTAGCAGGGTAAGGAGAAGGAAATTAGGGATTCTTAACACTAGGCAAAGGGAGCCTAGTGTTAAGAATACCCACTTTCCGCCGAATTGTGGACGGTTTTCGTATAAGATGTGTCCAACAAAAAAGTGGAAATAAGGGTGACGCTGCGGTACCAGTGGAAATATTATTAGGGACGCGCCACACGCAAATGATTAGCCTTTTTTCGAACGATTTCTTTTTTTTCAGCTTCAAAGGATAATAGCATGACACTAAATAATACAGCGTGAAGCTGATTTATTTATTGTCATTTCTTTCAAATTATAAAAGCATTTCAATAGGTTACACAAATTGATAATTAACGAAGGGAGTGGTTGACCTTGTGAAGGTTTCAGGAGTTATTACTCTAGTGACTTCAACAGACTTCATGGAATTACTTGTTGTGGGATTGACGTCATGACAACGGTGTATTATTAATGTACTGGGCTGAGTGCTATATTTTTATATTAGACAAGTTTTAGCCCGCGACTTTGAATGCTTGGGCTCTAAAACGTATAATCTAGTCCAGTGATTCTCAACCACTGTACCGCGGTGCTTTTGTGTGCCGCCAAATTTCAAAAGTGTGCTGCCAAATTTTGCAAATATATAATAATGTTAATAATAATGTTAATATTATTAAATTATATCATTTAAAAAGATAAGTATTTTTAAAATGAATATATATTTAAATCTACAAAAAAATGAATTATTTTATTATTTGCTTTGCAAATATACGTTTAGGTAAACGTTTAGTTATTATTGTACTATATTAGTTTATTTCGTATATTTAAATTTTTTGTCATAAACTACTTATGCAGTGTGTTGTAGTAAGTAAATAATTTTTATCTTTTTCTTTGTGTGCCGCCAAATTTTTAAATCGTTAAATATGTGCCGCAACAAAAAACAGGTTGAGAATCACTGTTCTAACGATTTACCAGAAGTTAATTGAATTCGTAAGTTCTAAGTTAATAATTCTCTGTTGAATTATTTATATCAATCCTATATATGCTAAATTTCAATTAAGCTGAAGTATTAATCAAGGTTTATGTAGTTAATTAGAATTGTTTGGGAAGGTGAAATGGCAGCGTTGGGTTCCGCTACTCTTTTCTAAGTGAATAAATAACAAGCGTCTTAGCACTAATTTCTCCCCAAAAATACAGTAAGGGGTTCTCCTTCGTGGAGAGTAGTTAAGAAATTTAATTATTGTTGTTAGTTTATCTTAGACTCTCATGTTGTCCTCAGTTACAGTTTTAGACATTAGCATCACGAGTGTACTTAGAGCATAACGCTAAGGCTAATTAGGTATCTATAATATATATTATTATAGATACCTAATTAGCCTATATTAGAAAAGGTTGTGTTTAAAAGAAATACTTAGCTTAGTGACTCATTTCAACTACATAAAGAAAGAAAAATATTTCCTTAAAAGTGCTATAAATAATAAATCAAAATATTATTTTCAAGAATATTTTTTATTTGCCAGTAAGCAAGCATTTCTATAGAAAAATTCAAGATATCAAACTAAGTTTCGACCCGGAGTTAATAGTTTTTTTTTATTTCCTTTGACTTTTCCCTCATTATAAGTTCGTGTTCACAAGTCAGTTATTAGTTGTAGCGGTCGTTTAGGCCACCATATACCTACATAGGCATTTCTTTTGAATGTATACGTGACTACTAAATAATGATAAAAAGAAATATAAAAATACAGTATAATTTCAAAATTCATATATTAATTAAACGTCTGTGTGTCTGTCTACATTTTAGAAACGTTGTAAAATATAGGGAGGCTTGTCGATTTGAGGAATTTTTGACTTGTGGCGGGACCATTATGATACTTGATTATCTCTGTCTAAACAGAACCAAATCTCACGACTATCTCAATTCCATCCTCCGTTTTCCGTCCAAAGTTGACGCGGTCCTGATACTTTACGCATGGCCCGATACATTTTTTTCTCTGTATCCCGCACACAGCAGTGTTGGCAGAGGGAACCTAGTGTTAAGGCACTTCTTTCCCCACTTTTTAACGAATTCTGGAGGCATTGCGTGTTGAGTGGCAGAACTCAACGCCGCGTTTTGCCT
>DWAN01001622.1:0-17248 GCA_018230445.1 Heliconius hewitsoni | reverse complement strand
CTGTTTCTTCTGCATATCAATGACATGTTAGAGGATTCTAGCATTCATTGCTATGTAGATGATAGCACAGTGGACACAGTTACTCCGGCCGAGCCATATAGATTAATAAATAATAGATTAGCTAGCAGGGACGTTTCAATAAAATGTACATACTTGTTTTATATAGAATTAAGATAAGAAAAAAGCGTAGGATTGCCTGCATATTTATGCTTAATGTTTCCTTGTAGCGTAATATTAATAGTTGTAGTGACGCAAAGTGACTTTTGTGAGCATGAGTGGGTGTATGTAGGAGGTGTAAAAGTTCATCTGTATTTGATATTTATTTTAGACATAGCTCTTTATATATGTATTATGGGAATAATAATAATGGAATTCGTTGACCCGAATGAATTATTTTCGCTTTCTCGCTTTGATAAGACCAAACGCTGCGTTAAAATTCGTTACTCATCACGCAATATTTAACCATTGAAGTTCGAAAACAAGCGTAAAACGGAGAGTACTCTTCTGTTCTGGATAAAGCTTGAAGATGGAAAAAATTATAAAATATTTATTTGAGACATTGTAATATTAAATAAGTACATCCATTCGAACTTTACAAGGGCAGCGTCATAATAAATAGAGTATGTAATGAAAATAACCATTTTCTCTACGAAATATAAAATTTGGTGCACATACAGTCTACAGAAAGTATACATTCATATGATATGATGAAAAGTCTTTCAACGTGGTAGTTTTTTCGAACACGATTTTGAAAGTTACTTTTATATTAAGAAAGTCTATACTTTCGTAGCATCGTAGATGCAATATCTGTTAATCAGATTTGGATTTTAACAGCGTTACAGCATTATTACTTGTTATTAGCTATTTGTTATTAATTATAAATAAATAAATCAGCTTCAGCTTCAGCTCAGATAGGCAGAGTCAACCTAGTGTTAAGACACTCCGGTCCCGAGTTTCCGCAGAATCCTAAGTAAAGGCAATGCATGTTGAGTGCCGAAACTGAACGCCTCGCTTTGCCTGAGCAAAAAAATGAAAATATCAAATTAAATAAATAATATGATAATGATGAAACTATGTGATGGATCAATTAGTGAATTAACTTTTCCAATCGTATCGTAAAGTAACTATCATATTTTTCCAATCAATTAATAATCGAATCGGCTGCAACGGATGTTATGAGTGCATGCATCGATAGATTGACAGATGCATAACGCTTACTATTAGTTTGTGCTTGTGTGTGTCACAGGTGACATGTGTGGTGTGTGCACACTGTACGTGTAGGTGTAGGGAGGACTGCGCATATGTCGATAGGGAGGGGGCGAAGTGTGAGTGGGGTGTCGAGTAACTGCTCAGGCTTGTAGCTAGCTCGGTACATTTTATTGTAGCTCGCCTCTCTAGATACTACTGACTCTGAGTGGGGCTTTGCAGTTTTATCGATGTCGATATAAAACGAATAATGGCAGACAGCAATTTTTCTTGTATCTGTGCTAAGAGGTTCACTTTACTGTGTTTGATTTTCGTTTGATAAATGAAGTTTTGCTTCGAATATGGGATGCTACTTAGCGTGCATTTGAAATGTTTATTTATATACATATTTTTATTATATGTATATACATATAATACAGATGATATTTTAGTAACGATTACAGTATATAAATAGAGATAAATTTGTATCAAGCATAACAATATATATTTATTTAAAAAAAAGCTTAAAGCACAATCTTCTTCAAATTCATACGAAACGCGACATAACATTAAGTTACAAGTCTATCGATATCGAGTTTCATGAAACTAAAGAGACCTCACCCCTAAGCAGGTTTACTCGTTGCCTGCGGGGCGTCGCTTCAACTGCCCTCTATGAAGCCAATAATTTTATTACAAGTTCATTATGGCGCTGTTGCTTACCACGTTTTTTGACCGTTTGTGATTGTTTATCGATTAGAAATGTACTCCAGTACCCAGTGAGCTGTCATTGACAAATGTCAAATAAAATGAAACAATAAATATTCACGTTTTGTTTTGTTTTGTTTAATACGTTTAATAAATAAATAATTAATAAAATTGTTAGTATTTTATTGTATTTTAACAATTTAAATCCATAGTTAATTTTTAACTTTATATTAGTAATTATAATATACATTACTAAACGATCTTTGTTACATAATTTCTAAATATCCTCTTTCTTTCTTATCTATACACTCATTGTCTTTTGTACTCAGACGGTTCAGTTCACATATAGATGATTTTCGGATTGAATATAAATGTATTTGTTTGGACTTAAACTTACTAAGCATCGATTTGTATAACAATATATGAAATTCCTACATACATTGTGCGAGTATTGTTTAAGATTACATTTTTTTTAGTTTCACGTTAGAGGGAACCTGCAAACCGTCCTTACTATGTGTTGAGTGGCGGAACACAACGCCGCGTTTTGCCTCGACGCCAGAGCAAATAAACGAAAATATTAAATATATATTTTCCTCAAGTGGGAATCAGATCCGCAATATGTCGTATTTACAGTCACACGCTCGTGCCATTGCGCTACAACTGGCGAAAATTTTTCGTATATTAGAAATAGAAAACTTTGTTTGGTAAGAAACATGTGCGAAAAAAAAGGTAATATCAAATATTAATTGCTTCTCTCGTACTCTGTAATTTTAAAGTTAAAGAGTCACAATAAAAATATTGGTAGCTGCAGTTGATATATTTATTGCTTTACGCTTTTGTCACTTGCTAAAGCCAATGTTTATATGTTAAACAATTGACGTCGACATTTCAAGGTAATTCGCAGACGATGGATGTATGTTTATATAGTATTATTAATTATCGTATTTTCTGTAGTGTTTTGTTGTTATTAAGCTAGTTTGATAAAATTCTTATAGATATTCTGTGATAGGCTAACTTCAACCTTCAACTTAATCAAAACAACTGCTCTAAAATAATACCACAGTCGCTTAAAGCTCTTGAATGTTTTGTCGAATAGGGCGCGAGATTTAAGTTTGTCATTATCGAAAGTTAGATATCACATTTGGAATAGTTATGAAATAATATCATCTCAAAATTGACAAATTTTGATAGCTTTCCTATAATTGTATATTATTTGAATAATAACGACGTGTTTCTTGGATTTACAATTGATCAAATTAAGTCTATTTATGTTTTCTTTTATGACGTCATAATACGTCATGACGACGTCTCCACCAGGGATTTCTAAAGTTGGTCGTGGTTTTTTCATGCTGTGGGAAGTACCTTCGGTAATTGGACTCTGAGCAGAGGATTCGAAAAATATTCGCGTTTAATCCGAATTAATCATGAGTGAAAAATATTTTGAGCTTTTGATATTAGGTTTTTATAATTATTGAAAGACTTATAGGGATTAACTTACACTATCCACGTTTAATATACGACACTAATATTTTGCTGGTATTCAGTCTTGAAAAATAAAAAGTGGCATTTGAATTGGAGAGCAGCGCTAGCGGGCAATTAAAATTCGTAATAACTCTGAGGCCGAGTCAACGTAAGTTAAACAAAGCGACAAAAATAATTAATCGCTGACACGCTCGCCCACTAAAAATGTCGCACCGCCGGGAATTTGGCGACACGCAAAATGATTATTTATTCACAATCTTACCGAAAAGTACAATAAATGAACGGGCACCTGAATAAATGATAACATCGCGGTAAATTTGATGTCAATATGTGTTAACACTAAGCTATTTAGTTCACGACTCGGACCCCTTTCCCTCCCATCCCCCTCACTCACACGCCGGCGCCGGCCCTCCCCCGCTGCACGCTCCGCGTGTGTGTGTGCCACTTACACAGCGGGAGGAGCAATTTTTCACAGGTTACACGCAAACACACACAACCCAGCAAATGTAGTGAGTACTTTGCCCCAAGAAAAGTTTTGTAGTACAAAATTTGTTCGCTAGTTGTGTCTAGACATGCTATGCTTTTAAGTTAGAGGTGAATCCTTCGAGACATCTATGAACTTGCTGAGAATAATTAAGGTTACATTAATAATGAACCGCTCTATCTATAACTGTTATTTTAATTATTTTAATATAACAATGTGCGCATACTTGAAACCACATATTTTGTAAAAAAAATAGATAAAAAATTAAATTTAATTAGCTTCACGCTGTAGGCAGGGTAGGCAGAGGAAACCTCGTGTTAAGACACTCCATTCCCCACTTTCTGCCGAGTTTTGGAGGCATTGCTTGTTGAGTGGCAGAACTCAACGCCGCGCTTGGCTTCGACACCAGAGCAGAGAAATAGAAATATAAATGTAAGTAAATATTTCATCTCCTCGTATGGGGATCGAACCCACAACCAGTTGGTTTTACAGTCACACTTTGTACCACTGCGTCATGGCGCGACTGGCCTCGTGGCCCGGAAATAAAAGATATTGATATTTAATGTATTAATAGGTATCTACTATAGTGTTTTGAGTATAAAGAGAATTATTTAATTTAGTGTACTTTGAAATTATCGCGATTTCTGATTTATCACGAACTCATGTATTATTGAATATTATAAAGAAAATAAAAAAAAGTTGATTATTGTTCAATATACACATATAGATAAAAGTTCGCAAAATGGTATAATACTTGTGTTCGCAAGTGCCGCGGGAAAATCATGGCAAGAGAATGCATCGTAAATGATTACGGAATGTGCTTGAACAGGACGGGGATATTGCAGTCACATTCCGCTCAGTCTGTTAGACAGAGATCAAATATTGAATATTGTGCACATCTTTAGAAAGGGTTAGGTATTTCTATATCATTTTTCCAATTTGCACGTTTCACCCTTGCTTCAGGGTTGTGTTTCCATTGGGGTAGACTGTATAATATGACGTACTGGCTTCGAAAGCCGTGGCGGTGGCGGGCGGGGGACTCGGTGGCTCTCAACTGTGGCAGATAATCAATATCCGCTTGGCTTGTGGACACTATAATAATATACGTTATTTTATAGCTGCGCTATTCCCTCGCGCCGCAATGCCGTATACGCCGTCTCACTTCCACGATTATCTAAAATGGACAGTGGCGTAGATTTCGTAAATGATAAGTGTGAGAAAGTATTTATCACTACAATGAAGCGTGATGTGTAATTATATAACCTAGTTAGTTCGTGGAAGCGATACGGCGCGGTACGAGGGGCGCGGGATCCGACGGGCGGCGCTGTGCTCTGTTAGTGATATATTTATTTTTATTGAAGGCATCGAGGTGTTTGTTCGGGAACACGCGATGCGGGCTTTGCTTCTTCATTAGGCGTCCCAATCGAGTGGCATAAGCCACTTGATTGACTCAATGTAATTGAAATAGCAATTTACTCATATTCATATACTAAGTAATGCATCATTATATAAATATTTCCGAAAAATCTTACCGATGTATGTTAAGAATTGTTGTTTAATTTTGGTTTTCCTTTTAAATATACAATATCATTTATTTGTTATTTAATTAACACCCCTTCAGAATAAGATTTCCAATAACTAAATTAAGAACGCGTAATATGATAAAAGTTTATTATTGATTTTTTATTCACCCCTATTATGACACTGCAAAGTGTTTTCAAATAGTAATGGAAACATAATTGAATTGGCTCCTGTTGATAAAAACATCATCATAAAGATAAAGCTGGAACTGTTCGCTGGTCTTTAATTTATTACTCTTACGATGTTTTGTTTGCGATGCTAAGAGTATTGGGTTCAATTGTTAATTGCCAAAAATACACTAATATTATTCTTCTCATAACTTAGTAAAGTTTGAGTAGAGTAGAGGCCGTCGTGGCGCAGTGACATGTCTGACTTTCCACGCAATGGTTGTGGGTTCGATTCCCACTCGAGGAAATGTTTATGTATGTTTGAATCATTACCGTACCGCGCTAAAGGGCTTTAAAATTGGGCGCCAATTGGAAGACCCTGCTATACCTATATAAGATAAAGAGTAAAATTTTAATGTTAATAATAGAATAGTAAAAAAACTGTGCCTGTATAAGACACATCTCTATTAAAAAAAAAGAATCAGCTTCACGGTAGCAGGGTAGGCAGAGGGAACTTAGTGTTAAAACACTCCATTCTCCACCTTCCGCCAAATTCTGGAGGCATTGCGTGCTGAGTGGCGGAACTCAACGCCGCGCCTTGCCTCGACACCAGAGTGAAGAAATGAAAATATAAATGTAAATAAATATTTCACTTCCTCGAGTGGGGATCGAACGCACAACCAGTCGATTTTACAGTCACACTTTGTACCTCTGCGCCACGACCGGCCTCTACTATTTTTCGTTAATTTATCAAATATAATTGAGTATACTTGGAAAAACTAACTTTGGTCACGTTGGATATACTGTATACATATAGCTGATACGGATATACTGTATACGTATAGCGTGAAGCTAAAAAAATGATAAAAGAAAAATAAACACAGTAACAGTCCAATCGCGGCAGATAATATTCCTCGGTCTTCCGTATAACCTGTCGCAGCATATGTATATGGTCCATGGTACTGTTACCCTTACTAGCTAGCTAGCTACCCTTACGTAAACTAGCTTTTTCGGGAGGCTGGAGGCCCTTGAAAAAAAGCTTATACACGCGTGTGTCCGTGACGTAAAGTCCATAGTTATTTAATAGAGCTCTGTCGCCTTTTTTGAAGATCATCACTACCACACTCCTGTTCCACGCTTCTGGAACAGTTCTGATAATTTAATAATGTCACTAGCAGAGGTTTCCAGCTTTCAGTAGCTCTGCTGTGATACCGTCATCTCCAGGTGCTTTGTTGTTCTTAAGCTGATTAAGTGCCCCTCTAATTTACACACGCTGATGTCCGTAATATCTTCGGTAAAGTGTCGGGTCAATTTGGCTTTTTTGTCACTCATTAAAATTTCGGGGCCATGTATATAGCCATAAGTAGTACGTCCCAATTTTCATCTGAACTTCAGGCTTAGACGAAACTAGCACCAGACTCCGTCGTCAATCTAATTAACTGGCTTTGACCGATACTCAGATTCCTAGGGAACAGCTTGAAGTCGTGGTTCCGATAGAATATGTTCTTGACGCGAGTCGCGTTATGAGTTTGTCTGTTAGAAAGAAGCCTATCTCGCTTTTTGTAAGGGTTATCCAAGTAGCTTCTTTTTTAAGAAAGAGTTTATCATAAAGAGGTTCTCATTCACTCAAAAATCAGCAAACCTTGGTGTTTCCTTTGCCTAAATCCGCAGGATCTTTTTTTACTTTCTGCTTGTCGACATCTCGCTTACGCATACACATCACCACCGTGAAATTAATCGTTGAGGCATTTATGGGTTTACTGACGTCCTCATACATCGTCGAAGGTCGAAGCATAAGCCTGTATGACTTTCAGCGATTACCATTCCGATATTTTGAGTATAAGCTAGGCTATCTTTGCTGACTTTCTTGTCACGTTGTTGACGAGAGACCTTTGGACAGGAAAACCCGACATCATCTTGGGTCAGATGTTCGCGATTCCAGTTATAGACCAAGTTACCGCACTTATGAAATACCGTGTCCTCCCTCTGACTTCGGACTTTGGATAGTCCTATGGTATTCCACTTTAACTTACCTACTTCTTCTTATAACTCTTTTATCCTCTCGTCCTGGGTATTTTATGTTGCCAGGTCCAGAGGTCGTTTTGATTTTCGACAGCCGAATCTCTGCATGAGATTCTTATCACTTCCAGTCCCTCTGTGACCAAGGCCGCTGTGGTAGCCAAGAATAACTGGACCGCCGTGTACTGGGGGCCGGGGTACATTTGTGCTTTTCATAGGGGGTTACCAAATATCAATTTAGGGGCTCACTAAATATGTATAATATACTTGCTTAACATTTTTTTGTATAATCTTATTTAAAAGCTTTTTTTATCTATTAGTAAGCCACTTCTTGCACAACGCTAATTCAGTGAATACACTATCGTGCGCAGATTAGTCAATATATGTAAATAAATGAGTAAGTATGGATTTGTGTTTTATACTGTATGAGTGTGATCAGTTATCAGTTACACATATTATAGCGATAAAAGCCCCTTTAGTTCTATCGTAGTATGAGGTAAATCAATAAAATGAAGCAGTTATTGACGTATCTACTGTGCAATATGTCACTGTTATAGATTTTGGGTTGAAAAGAATTAAATATGTACATACGTATATTAAAAAATCAGCTTTACGGCGTATTGCGCACCGCAGGGTAGGCAGATAGTCCGTACATAGATTTTATGTTGTGTGACAAAACCAAGTGGTGGTTAAAGAGAGTCTAGTGTCTAGACACTCTGTTATTTGTTTTCCATCAAAATTCAAATTACTGTGCGTTGTTGTGCGAGTCACTTAGACCGTCTTTTTTCAGCTTCACACTGTATGCCACATGTAGTAAGGTAGAGGAAGCCTAGTTCTAAGAGACTCTGCTCCCTACATTTCGGCGAATTCTGGAGGCATTTCATGTTGAGTGGTGGAACTCAACGCCGCGTTTTGCCTCGTTACCATGGCGAAAAAAATTAAGATATTAAACATTTCATTTCCTCATGTCTTAATGTTTAAAAATGAAACGACTTGTCTTTATATTATTAAGAAAACTATTGATTAATGTATATTTTTTTCATATTTCCTAATTTTCAAGATTTTTTGTCATTCTTTACTTTTAAGATTTATAGACTTGTAGAATTTTCTTAACTGATGAGAATTATAGAATTTTCTTAACTGATGTTAAATACGTCTATATAATAATACGTGCCTGTTTAATTGTAGTCGAACATACTCGCATGTAGCTCACTGAATGGCAATTCTAAGTTTAAGACTAGAGTGATAAAGACAGAGCATATTTGATATTTTTTATTGGATATATTATGACCTGCGTTTCAGTAACACTCGTTTCTTTACATATGTAAATTTATAATATCGTTTTATAATATATGTACATTATGTAAATGACAGAAATCAGAATTCATTATTCATGAAAATATAAATCGATGGAAGTATTACCAAAATATTATTTAATTAGTGTTCAATAATTGTGTTATCAGCATGAACACCTATATTTGAGTTGAAATTTGTTTTCAATGCATTTTTTTTATAGATTATGGTAGGCAGTAGGTCTCAACCTAGTGTTAAGACACTCCGATTTCCACTTTCCGGCCAATATTCAAGACATTGCATGTTGAGTGGAGGATCTCATAATTAGGGTCATTAGACTAGGATCAGGCGAAGTGAAACGTAGTAATAATATAAAAATGTCCCAAAAAACTTAGACTTAAAATAGAATTTATGGAAGCCAAGTGTGAAAAATAAGATAACTTTCAAAGTAATGTTCAAGAATCACTACTATCCTATGCCAAAAAATATAATATAAATTATGTTCCGATGGTGATACAAGGGTCCAGCTCATCAGATGACAGAGATCCAGAGTGAAGACGATACCCCTTACGAGTAAAAATCTAAGATATAGTCCAATATCTCTTAGGTATTAATAAGATGATAATTTTTAACTCCCGACGCAAACGGAGAGGTGTCATAAGTTTGGCGTATCTGTGTGTCTGTGGCTCTGTAGCTTCTGAATTAATGAACTGAATTGAGTGCGGTTTTCTAAAATGTAAGTATCTTATATATATCTTATAAAAATTGGATCTTATATATATCTTATAAAAATTGGATTAGTAGTTTAAGTGCTACGAATACTTTTGTACTATGCGGTAATGCTACTTTCAGTTAGTTGGTTGGTGTAAAAATAATAAAATAATATCTGATCTGATTTAATTGTAATTAAAACTGGCTTTTTTATGTCTTAATCAAATAAACTTTATTTAACCTATTAAATTAGGCTCTTTTTTATTTAATAATAATTATTTTAGATTCACACATTATATATTATATGTAGATATGCCTAATTATTTCCAGCCATTGAATTCGAATACATATGTTAATATAGATAATTAATACTCGCAAATTGCTATTGAACATCATTGGCACGTTACGTATGTAATGCGCCTATCAAAATGTTATTGTGACTTAATTAAATATACTGTGTACATTGTTACCGAGAATTATAAACAGATATAGCAAAAAAAGTATATTGCATGAATATTTATCTAAAAGGCCATAGTGGTAGCGCGGGTAGTGTCTGATTGCAAATATGATAACTGTGGGTTTGATCTCCACTTGAGAAAATAAATAAATCTATGATTATTTTTCGGCTTTGATAAGAAAAACGCGGTGTTAAGTATCGCTACTCAACACAAATTAAAAAAAAGAATGACTACCGACAGGTGTTCTTAATAGATAAAGAAAAAACTACTCCATTTGACAATCAATAATATTAAAATAATTAGCAGTATCAAAAAATCTTTTTTTTTACATCGAGTATCACCCGATATATGTATGTAGCTTTAAATACATTATCACTTTAACCTGTCGCAGTTGGTTAGAAAATAAAAGCTATTGAACGATTCGTATTCCTTTTTTTGTCAATTCTCGGGTCACGTAGGGGAAAATCGGAGAACGTCCGCCGGTTACCCTCTCCTGTTTACAGATTTTCTTAGGATTCGTCGAATGCCGGTACACGAAGAAACTGATATTGATCTTTAATTTATAGCTATTATATTACTTCTCCACCAAGTAGGTATTTAATAAAAAATGTATTTTTATAACTTTATGTTTTTAGTATATTTTACACTTAGCGGCAAAAGCTACTCGGGGCGCAGGGGCACAAGCGTACGACTGTAAACGGGCGAAGTCGTGGGTTCGATTTCCACTCGAGGAAATCTAATATTTTAATGTTTTCATTTTCTGTCGTTGAGTTCAGCCGATCAACACGCCTGTAAAATTTGGCGGAAAGTGGAAAACGGAGGTATCTTATTAGGGATAAGGTGTCATTTTTAACACTAGGTTCCCAGATTCCCTCTGCCTATCCTGATATGTGCGGGACACAGTGTGAAGCTAAAACAAATAATATTTATTATGATCTGCCAATTCTATACCTAAATTGACAACGTTAAGTTGTTATATTGATGGTATTGTAACCTAATTATTATATATAGCAATTTCTTCATGGTGTTCTTATTCCTATTTTTATTATTATTTTTTTTTTGCAACTCGACAGAAAAGGCTCCAGAATTTGGCAGATAGTGGGGAACGGGGTGTCTCAACACTAGGTCCCCTCTGCCTACCCTGCTGTGTGCGGGATACAGCGTGAAGCTGATTATTTTTTTCACTTTTAGATGTTGCTTGCCAGATTGAGCAATCAAGTGTCGCTCTCATGTTCTTTGGAACAGTATACATTGCTATAGGCATTACTAGTGGTGCATTCAGTCCTAAAATATTGATAGAAAAAAAAATCAGCCGACCGCTTTAAAATTTAGGTTCCAATATTGATCCTTGTATCAATCGTCTCGTTTAATAAAGACAGGACTTAAATGTCAATAAATAACGTTTTTACGAGTCTATTGATTAACACTCGTTATTTACCCGCAAAGGGGCGCTCTTCAAACTTATTTTTTCAATTAAAGTGGACACAAACGCACTCCCCTTCGACACGTGTGTAGGGTACACTTACACCCCCTCCCAGACACTATGAGTTGTTCATCAATTTGTGGATCATTTGACGCTGATTCTGATTTATCAAAGTTATTATACTGACTAAATGAATTGAAAATGGAATATAGCATTTGAATACACCTTTTTTATATGACTAGTGAAGGTCGAGAGTCAGCATATTATATCCTTTGGTGAGACAGAGTTATTTCTTCATAACAAAAGAACGTTTTCTTAACAATGGACCAAACTGAAAGTAGATGTGTATTATAAATGTATTTATTCCCGATTGAAATTTGAATCCATAACTCTCGCTATTATCTAGGCTATCTTAACTCGACCAGAGTGGCACAAATCTAAAAAGGAGAGTGCACAAGGTTCTCTTTTCCTACCTTTCGGAATATATGCGAAAGGAGAACGGTTTCGGTTGCACTAATAAGGATATATTATTTTTTAATCCATTCCATTTTATATACAACTATATCTACTGAGTGGCTTTGTACTGGAACCTATAACGGGAGTAGAAATTTGCATATTATTAATTTACATCAGATCGGCCCCAACGGTTCACAATCTCTGTAATTTGGGCGTTTAGTTGTTGTCTACAGCGCAACGATCTAGTTCAGTCTCGCTTTGTAATGACTTTGTTTGGCGACATTGGATGGTTTGAAACTTAAATGATCTTATAAATTGAATGCTTGCTTAGAACAGTGTTGTTACTTTCATTGATTCACGTATCCTGTGTGTAATATTGGGGAATAAAATAAAATATACAATGAGCTTTTAAAAATTATTTGATATTCCTCCTATGCTACAGTTTTGGGTTAATTGAGACGACCTACATGCCGAAGTTCATATTTTATTTAGAAAAATAATATTTAGCATGTGTTTAGTTATGTTGTAATACAGAGTAAGTAAGTAAAAATTATATCAAAATCGCAAAAATTATATCCAATAAATTATCAACTTTTTTATTAACATTCCGACTTCAGGAAGAGCAGAGCTTACTACTTCAGTTAGGATCTTAACCTTAGGACCTTGTATGGTACTAAGATATTATTATCAATTTTATAGCTTTTTTTATAGAAAATACAAGACAAGCGAGCGTGCGAGCTACATGATGGTAAGTGATCACCACCGCCGACCTCCCCGTGTAACACCAGAGAAGCTACAAGTGCATTGCCGGACTTTAGTTTTATTCCACTCTTTGAAAAGACAAAAAAAATAGGAAACTAAAAATTTTTAACGTAATGTGAATTTTGAACCCACAGATGGCATCGAAGAGGCGCGGAAGAGTACCGCTACGTAAAAATAATATACGTTTTGACAAAAACAAATCACTAAGATGGCTAAGATTCCATAGAAAATAAGCTGAATGATTATAAAGTATTCGTCCCACTGAAGTTTTGCGTGAGCATATATGTGATATAGAACTGTGGCTAATTTGTTATCTTTTAAAGCCTATACGAAACAATGAATTTAATTTTTGAATAATTTACGAGATTTTATAGTCAGAAATTATAGTTACATTTTTTATTATTCTAAGGAGGGCTCTCTCTAGTAGATCTCTGTAGTATTGCGTAGTTGGAAAAGCTCGAGTAAAATAGATTAAATTAGAATGTCGTACTTTAGACGTAGGTACGTTTAGCCACAACTTTGAGTACTTATGTATATGGAATTAATTTGAGAAAGATATTGTAAAATGAAACATAAAAAATAGAAAATATATAAAATTAATACATAAAAAACGTATTGCTATTGAATTAAGTGTTAGTATTAAGCGCAACAAATGGCCTAGTCTAGTTTTTTCTGCACGTTTTTGGAACAGGTTTAAAAATAACTTAATCAAAGATAGAAGCTATGTTACTGTGGCATACTTACGTGGCTTTAGCTCCTATGTTCTAAGGTAGAGTAGAGGGAGTCCCTTTCTAATATTAAAGCAGTTGATCCAGCTTCACTTAATCTTTTGTTCGACATCGGATAGCATCACCTTGTTCCCATAGAGCTATTGTGATCTAAATGCCGCATATCAAAAACTTATCTTTTTAACTGGTATCTAAGAGCACTCCTAATACATAAAAGCGAATTAATAATTAACATGGTAATTGCTAATAACATCGCGGCAATACACCGACAACCATAAGAATCGAGTAGGTAAGCGACCGACGGTACAGCGACATCTAACGGTTTGATGGAAAAATTCTAACTAAAACTGTATTGATATTATTCTTTAGGGATATACTTTTTAAAAAAGGGACCTAATTAAAAAAACGCAAGTGTATTGAATAAACATATTAGAATTTTTTACATATATACTTTGACTGACTTTGAAAGATTTTTTTTTGTATTGTTTGCGTGAGAAACATGTTGCTTTATGATTACAAAGAAAAATGCTACCAAGAAATTCCATTCCTGATCTATCCTGATCCTGATCCTACATATTTTAAACAAATGTAATATAATGTAATGTCAATTTTTCTTCATTCACCGCCATCGCATATCACCCGTAACTCATCACCCACTATCCGTTTTATGTCAATAATATACACTTCACACACACAACGTCGTGGCGCAAGGGCACAAGCGTACGAGTGCAAACACTACGGCTGTGAGTTCGATTTGCATTCGGGAGCGTGAAATAAATTATTTTCTCGTTCCGGTAACGAAGCAAAACGCGGCGTTGAGTTCCGTCACTTCACACGCAATGTTGAGGATTTCGTCAAACTTATAATACCCCTCGTATTGAACTGAACGAAATTTTCGTCAGTAATTAAAAATTTATTTCTCTCCGTCCAAACAGCACAGTGCAGAGCATTTGTGACGATAAAAATAATATTACAATAGAGAGCTACGTTAAAAGGCAAATATTTTGGTGACTCCATCGATTCATATGAAAAGTAGTTAGTAATATTCCCCATTTACATATTTTAATTGTAACTGGGGGAGTCAGTGTAAATGTGGCATCGGCAACTTATTTGCATACATCGTCGCGACGCCTTGCCAACAAATTTCTAACCCTTATGTTATTAAAGAGCTTTTATGATTGAATAAGGGAAGCATTGTGATTAATTTCTTTTTATCTCTAATCAATTATTTTATAAGTTTATTTAAATTTTAAATTAAAATTAGACTTGATAAAATTCAGATTTTTTTATTGGTGTTTCTATATTTCGTTTAGAGCGAGGTACGCGAGAAAAGCTAGTGTCCGGACACTCTATACTCCACCTACTGCCCAAATTATACCATCCACAGGCACCAGAAATTAAAATAATTGATTCGGTCGAGTAGGGATCAAATGCGTCTTAGAGGAACAAATCATAGGATTGAAATGTAATATAAAATATCTTTTACTACAGAATTTGAACCCGCGCCCCTTGGCTTCCCTCCAAGTTCTCTAGACAATGATATTTTCTTATGTTCTTAAATTCATTGTTATTAGGTACTTTTATTATTAGTTTCTCTGTAGAAGGAATCTTCATATTCATTTTTAAAGAAAGTTATAAATATTTAAAAGTTTGTACATATTCAAAATGATTAAAAATTCTAAAAATATAAGAAGTTTTAATTATTGAAAATATAAGGAACAACACAATAACATATTGCAAAACAAAACCACAAGGGAAATAATATATAATTCATATCCTGTACAAAGTGTTCAGGATATGAATTATATATTATATTAAGAAGGAAGAAAAACAATTAAAATACTCCGTAAAATTATCCGAACGTACCTATCCGATCTTTCATCAGATGACGACTTAAGTCGCTATCATCGATTCTTAATACGGCGCTCGTCTTGTCATAAACAAAGAGGTTAAGTGCTCCGTAAATAGCTGGTCTCCCTTCTATCATGCATTTTTCTTTTGGTTATTTTCGGATCCAATATTTGTGATTTGACGAGAATCGAGATGAAACTGACCTGTGAAAGCATGTGGTAGAGACTATATATATTTTAAAAGTTACGCCATCAGATGTGTGTGTGTGATTTGAACATTTTTTAATTAATCATTTGCAAAATATGCTTCTTTAGCATTCAAAGGTCGTCACTGTATCAGGATGTTCACGTAATCGAGTTATTATTGTAATATAATGGATTATCTTAAACAATAAATAGTAGATTTTATATGTTTAATATTCAAGACGATATACTTATTGAAATCTATTGAGTTTTACCCGTCTTCATAATGAGGAAATGTCATATTTAAACAAAACAGCAAGACTTAGTGGAAGTGGCAGTACTTTTTATATAATTAGTAAAAATAGGTATTCTAATAAAATATCGTAACTATTATGTTTTTATTTCTTGTAATTTATCTTCAAGTACGCATTGTACTCTGAACGATAGACTTACATAACCGTGTACAAGTTAATATGTTACGGTTATATTACTTTAGCATTCTCTGGATTAACATTATGTTATAATTATATAATTAAGTATTTTAATTTGTCATTCTTTTAAATTTTATTATTACTTTAGTTGCAAAATAATCACTTATCCTTTAACACAATAATTTTCTGATGTCAATGACGACATCTGCCGGTGAATGGCCGTTGTTTGTATTGTAAGATGCTTATAAAAATATGCAGTGTCTCACTACAGTTGTTAATGTAATATATGAACATTTTTTGCTTTACTTTTGCAGTTCGCTAAGTTCAATTTATACTTTTATATTTTTTCTACTAAAAATAAAAAAAACTACAGCTTAGAATATTGAAATATATGTAAACTATCATATTATTAATTAGTAAGTATATAAGAAAGTTATTTTGATGAATATTTGATAACATATAAATTTATTGAAGTATTCGTTATAAGCAATTAGGTTAAAAATAGATTGGCGCCATCTTGTGGGAATATAGTGAAAGTCATACATTCTATATTTGCTGTTGTTATCTTTGTAGTTATCAATAATGCTTTCAACTATTATCCTGCTTTATATATTTAGATAATAGCGGTTAGTATTGCTTGAAAACGTAAAACAAATGTAAAAATATTTAATTTGTTAAAATATAATTTGTTACATTCAATGTGGTTCATTCCGGACTCTGACTACGCTATTTACTAAGTTTTGGTTCTGGATTTAAATCCTACTTCAGATTTTTTTTTAAAATTTGTAATAAGTATTATATAGTTGATCTGAGACGATCAGGAAGCATGTTAAGTTTAGTTAGCTATTTTAACACAAGTTTCTAAATGGGCAGAAAGTGCAGCAAGGACACTTTTGTCATCGAGATTTACAAAATGCTAAACATGAGGAAGAAAGGTATACTTTTGTCCTTATATATTTGCCATTTGCTAATAGGCTGTATAGGTACTAATTTCTAATCTTGTACAAACACTTCGAACTTTATAAAGTAAAATATACCCACAGGTAAACTGTCAACATTACGACCATTTAGCATTGCTAAATGCTAACGGGTCGATTTCATTTTCTAATATATTATTATCAGATTGGCACTGTTGTTTTCGTTTTACTGAGCCTAATTTAGCTATCAAAATAGTAGCTCTATATCCTTCAATCGATTTTATAAAAATATTAATTAATTTAAAAAAACAACATTGAAGGCAAAATAAGGGCGTTCTACTCTCTAATTTACTGTGATAATTTATCTATATTATTTTTAAAACGAATTAACAAAACTAATTATAAAATAAAATAAATCAAATAAATCAGCTTCACGCTGTGTCCCGCACACAGCAGGGTAGGCAGAGGGAACC
>DWAN01001621.1:0-17251 GCA_018230445.1 Heliconius hewitsoni | reverse complement strand
ATGTTCTAAACTATATTGTACTACTAATATCTTCAGGTTAGTATTACTTTGAGGCCTGTCGTGATGCAGAGGCACAAAGTGTGACTGTAAAATCGACTGGTTGTGGGTTCGATCCCCTCGAGGAAGTTAAATATTTATTTAAATTTATATTTTCATGTCTTCGCTCTGGTGACGAGACAAAGCGCGGCGCTGAGTTCCCGCACTCAACACGCAATGCTTCCAGAATTCGGCGGAAAGTAGGAAACGGAGTCTCTTAACACTAGGTTCCCTCTGCCTACCCTACTGTGTGCGGGATACAGTGTGAAGCTAATTTAATTTAAATGTTTATGTCTTAATTTATATAACTATCAACTATATATAACATACTACATGGCTAGATAAGAATTGCAGGGAAGTAAAACAAAGGCACGCCAATTTTTATTTAGTATTTACAAAATATTTTAAGCTAGATCTATGTATACTGTTTTTTATTTATAAGCAGTCCTCGAATGTTGTGGGGAATTTTATTCTTCTTCAATATAAATAAATACGCTTACAAATATTATGAATCCCCGAACGGCAGTAAAATATCTTGCGTGAAAATTATGTTGCAAGAAAAGAAAATGTAGATAAAGACTTTTTCCAGATAACATCTGTGTTGCAATTTTGGATCTATACTATTTAGAGCGTAAATTGCTAGTTAACTAACTCTAATAGAAAAAAACATTTAAAAAAAAATATAGTTAATACCTATAAAAGTGTACAAATAAATGAATGAACAATAAAGTTTCACATTATTCGTAGTAGGTGGTAGGTGTTCATTTAATAAATTATTATTTATTGTAAACTTGTTTTTCATATTTCTCCTCATTTAGAGGCTTATACGTTTTTACTCTATTTTTACTATAAAACCTGAAAAAATGCTTATTGCAATTTATATTTATTTCAAACAAAATTTAAGTTATTTATAATTAAATGAAATATTTCGTACATTAATATGTTTGCGGGAACGAAGTATCTTAAGTATTAAGACACTAAATAAATCAATAAATCATCAGTGAAACTGATTTATTTATTTTTTAATTTTTTCGCTCTGGTAAAAAAGCGAGGTATCGTGTTCTGATGCTCAATACGCAATGGCTTCAGAATTCAGCGGAAAGTGACAAGTGTCTTAACGCTAGGTTCTCAGGTACGGAATTTAGTGTAAAACTATAAAAAAAACGTTTAAATGCGCCATATGACGACAATGAATACTTATATATTATCAAAAATATTCCTATACTACTATGTATATTTATCAAGTTAGTAAAACATATTCCATATGTTGTAGTTAAGAAGCATTACTATTGAATCTAATGAGTATTTTTAGATATGATGCCGTACCAACGTCGCGGGCATCGCCGTTCATTTGACGCAAATCGTTTCATATCTACCGCTGCGCACACGCCGTATTTGGCCACGTTACTTACGCACAAAGGGCTCTAACAGCCTGTGAGTCAGTCTACCGTGAAAATAATGGTAGGAGTCGAGCTGTATTTCTAGACAATGTCTCATGTGAGCTTGAGATTGATTGCCTTTGGTTACAACTTAATAGTAGGTACGCTCGATGTGGTGTTATCACCACATTCTATTATAGCGTTGTGTATTTTTGATTTTTCGACAAAGTGATAACATTTTTTTATTATCCTACCATTAGTGCCTTTTGATTGTTGACGATTATCTTACATCGATTACGCTTTATTATTGCGTAAACGTAAACAAATATTGGAAAAAAATATCCAGGTGGTTCCTGGTTGAAGAAGCGGTGAAAAAGTTCAAAACACTAGGGAAAGAGATTTATCAAGCTTGACCTTCGGATTGGGTGCGGAGGTGTGCTGACGTGACAAATTTATTTAACTGAAGATTTTGCCTTCAGCAGACTGCCTGTTAGGTGGTGCAAAAAGAATACTACGAGTATGGTGCAAGCTGCTTAGTATAAAAGGTCTATGGCAGCCGCCATAGCCCTTTTCCGTGACTCAAGCATTGTTGAAAGAAGCGCGGCAAAGACGTAACTTTAACACTAATTTAGACATTTTTCGCCTTTGGAGACCATCATTTATTATGAGAAGGGAGAAAAGATCTTTCTGTCAAAAATCATCACCGACACGCAGTGGGTGGCCCTTTCCTACGATTCTGTTCATGTACAATCAACTCTACGTGATAAGTTTTAAATGAGTTTTGCAGTACAGAGGAAGCAGTATTAGGATTCAATTCACTGGTTAGTCTCACAGAAACACCTAGATATACAAAAAGTATCAAAAAAAGATGTCATTAAGAATAACAAAAAGCATTGCCGTGGCTTCTGCTTAATTTGATAATGTTTACCTGCAAACTAGAAATAGTAACATTACAGCTTAATTGCTTGTCATCTCTAATGCACCCTGGCCATTTGCGTTCTTAAAGGAAATAGGCAATTTCCATGAGACACGTTTAATAATAACTATATACAATATTATACATAAAATGATGCATAAACTAGATTCAGCGGAATGTGTCGCCGTGATGTTAAATAACTATACAATGACCTTTAAAAATTATCTTAATCCGTTGCTAGAATTGTCATAATGATGTTTTTTGGCAATTTTTGTCTAAAAATGTGTAACATTTAAATAGGCAAGCTATTTTTTTTATATTACATTTATATTCAGTGCTTACTATTAAATAGAGTGACTAGCAGAGTGATAGACTATTTTAAACGGCTAGTATAAAAGGAATTACTGATTAATTTGAACGTAACAACCTAACAATTGTGCACGGAGAAATTTTATCGCTTTCAAGATATGGCCAATTAAAGTTGTTTTGATTGATACTATTGCAATATCTAAGTGCAACAAAATATGAGAGAAAAAATATTTTGTGTTGTTTTGTATTATATTATGTACCCTGTATTATAATTGCGAGGCTTCCTGCATGGTCTTGTTTATAATTAATAGAGATGTGAAAATATTAAGATAAAGCTTCGTATCAAGTCGTAATTTTCAATGTAAGTTTCTTACTTAGTAACTTTCATATTTTAATCGAAATGACATAAGTATTAACACACTCTGCCACAACATGAATATAAAAACTTGACAGCACGAGCTATAAAACTGATTTACTATGAAGAACTTGACACCGAGAGCACCATCACTTGACACCGCCCAGTTTTAAGTCGTACATTTATTTTCATTTGCGCTATGATCTTAATTTACGAAAAATATAGAATTAAAAATATAGATGATTGGTAAAGTTATTTACATAGCATAAGGACACTAATAAGGATGTGAAGTCAAAGAGATAAGTTGATTTTTCAAAATTGAAAGGCGTCTTTTTACTCTCGTTTCAGAATATTTTTTTAATATTTTTTTTTAGATATACTTGTTGCGAAGTAAAAATATTATATTAGTCAATCTATGTCAGCGTAATATAGCACGCGATAGTTAACATAAAATGCAGCCGTCGACATTGCTTATAGGTAAATAGCGTTTTATTAAAATGGCCGTGATAATTGATTTAGCGACGACTTCCTTTGTCTTGGCTGTCGCTAATTGATTTTAGTTGTTAGTATCATCAGTTAGTTGTTAGAAAAAACTTACTAGTGATGTAGTAAGCCGATTATTTTTTGTTGACATAGTTTAAAAGACAAACGGACAAATGATATGCTAATTACTCATTGACGTTTACAAAAAACCGATGCTTGGTAATTGTTGGTAGCTTTTTCGTGAGTATGTTATATTTATGCATTTTAGTATATATACCTATATTTTTTAAATCGAGTTTAGGTTTGTTCAGGATTTTCAATGTTTATATTACAAAATGTTTGTTATTCTTTTAAACTAAATGATATTTAAATGTATCCTTAGTAGACCTTACTAAATAAATCAAATACATACTTATTCTAATATATTGGTAAAATATTGGTTATTTTTATGTTACATGGTGAATAAATGGATATAAGCCACGTTTAAACTGAGACGAATACGTATAGCTTATTCCTCCCATTTCAATTCCAAACTTTTCACAACTCGCCTTTAATGCCTTAAAACCGTGAACCATGATATCATTTAGGCTCCACTATAAAGGAAATAATTGTTTTCAGAAAGACAAAGAGGCAAGTGTGATTAATATTTGTTTTCCTTTGTTTTGTCATCGTTTACGTTAAAGGTTTGACTAATGGTTTGAGATTATCATGAATAACGTACAAACGTGTAATATGTTCGGAATGACAATTGATCTGTCCGCTATCGACGCATGCTCACGATGGCCTCGTTCTCATTGAGTTTCCACGGGCAGCGATCACGAGCGCCTCATCTGCATCCCGCATTTAAATTTATAATCCATTCGGCGACCCTTCATCCATCATTCATTGCGAGCCCAATTCTATTAACATCTACGCCAACATTCTTTGTTACATCTAATCAATTAAAGGATGTACGAAAAAAGATGAAATCGCCGGTCTCGACTCGACTTGCCAGTAACCGCTCATTATATCTTCTCACACGTTTTTTTATTGCGGCAACATTATACGTGGGTGTGGTTGTAATTTCCTTTCACCGACGTAAGGGCACACACGCAATCCTTCACTTAGATATATCATTTTCGACCTTATCTATCAACAAATTAGAATCTAAATTGGAACAGTGATAGCGTCCCTGTTAAGGAGATGACTGATAAAATATTGAGGCATTCATCCCTTTCCTTCCCGTTGGGCCCCGGTGCTCCGTCTCTGTCGCACTCGGCCGGCCGCCGTGGATGTTTTTACGCGCGCCGGGGGGCAAAATGTTCGTTGTTTTGGCGGCAAAACGCTTCGGGGACCGCGTAACTTAATAATGCAAATGCTTCGAAGGGTGATCGTTGCAACATGTTTTATTTACGGTGTTTCAATCGAATCTTATATCTGTTTTCCGCGGAGCTGTCTTTTAGTCTGTTGGTTTATGGCGGCTATATTTTATGTCGTTGGTTAATGTGACCCGACATGTGTGGACGTTTAGTGCTGAAGATATTAGAAAATGTTTTATTTGTGGGTATATTTTCATAAGATTGTATAAGTTTTGTATTAGTAGGTAAATAGTTGAGGGAATTAACAAAATTTGTCTAAGCATAAAATGGCCTTAATTGTATTTTTCTGTTTTCAGGATTTATTATATATTTTTAATTAAATAAAAAGACTCTGAAATCTTGAAATAAATATGATAGAGTTCAACCGCTACAATGAATTTTTGTACTCAAGATAAATTTAAAATATCTAACTTCCTAAACAATATTAATTAAACAACCCTTCATTAAAACCCAAACTTTTAATACCCAAAATAGATACCCGACAAAACTACAACAAGGTAACCCGCTAACTAAAATAAATGGCCGCTCTGATCCCGCTCATACTTTATTAAAATCCTGAACGAATTCATGCATTACCCCAATTTAGGCGCGCAATTAGTGCACGCAATCCCTAAGGGGGTGGGGTGGCTTACCCCCTGCCCTCTCGCAAGGGGTGGGAGGGTGCCTACGATAGCCTTTGTGATCCCCTTTGTTCTGTTTCATATCCAAGCTCCCCGGACAGAGGAAATGAAATTGGAAAATGATTTTGCTTTTAGCTGATTGCGGTCTTTTTTGCTGAATGAACTAATGGATGCATCGGAAATAGTTGGAGAATGCCGTTTATAGTGAGTGACTGATTTATTGTTGGCACGTGGATGTTTTGATTTTTAAAGATACATTTTCTATTTATAATAAAGAATGCTACTGGCTTAGGATCTACAAATGTTGGATGCAAGTGCAAGTGCTTGGACCGCGGATTGACAACTTCGGGACGCCCAAAGAAGCAATAGTTGGATGTCGGGACGTAGAACATGGGAGTCAATGGGCTCCTAGGCTCAATGGGCTTGAAAGTTCTGAGTTACTACTGAAAGAAAGTTACTGAGGACTTTCAAGATTAAAGTGGAGTAGATTAAGCTTGAAGGCAGATAATGTCAAAAACATATATTATATAATAAAAAAATATATAACTGTTCCGAAACGATTTCCAAGAAACCCGAAAGGAATGCTTCAAATCAATTTGAAGAAGTCAGTCGTTGTGTAATTATACGATTTTTTTTTTTATAAATACCCTACAATATTATAAAGAAGTGATATTCTTAATAATTTAATATGCCTTGTAAGCGGAATGATTGCGCGCGTACGTAATTAGCACGCTTCGAGATATAATTAAGCTCCATTAAAACAGTCAACGAGACGAGCTGTTCATATTGTTCGTGAAACGGTTGGCGGATTTTTTATTGCTTCAAACAAAAACAATGTATGAAAGCTTTGTATAATTAAATAGTTTTGATGAGTATTTAGCTTTATTAATTATTATTTAAAAGTTTATATATTTGTAACAGTTTTAACTATAATCTAATTTTCTGTTATGTAGTATTTTGGTTAATACGTACGGACATTCTTGTCTGGCATTAAATGGATTTTTTTAGCTTCACGACTGCTATGTATCCAACATATAGCAGAGTAGGCAGAGGAAATATGACAAAAAGAAACTAATCAATCTTAAAACAATCCGTTCTCATGTCACTTCCGGTCCCCACTTACCGCTGATTTCTAGAAGCATTGCGTGTTGAATGGCGCAACCTAACGCCGCGCTTTTAGTAGTTACCAGAGCGAGAATATGACATTTTTTCGAGTGGGAATCGAAACCACAACAACTAAAAATAGCTAAATATTCAACTTTAAAACTCAATTTTATAAAGCTATGATAAAGAAACACATACTTTTGTCTTTAATAACACAAATATTACGTATAACACAGTTTCATTCAATTATCAATATTCAATAAAAGGCAAGTAATATATAGGTAAATATGGCCAAAGTGAGGTAGAATCGGATAAAATTGTTGGTAAAACAAAGGTTTTATACAATACTAGTGTTTATCCGCATCTTGATCCGAAATAAAATAACTAAATAGTTGTGTGTGAAATATGACGGTAACTGACTGCCCGAAGTTGCAGGCAGTGGATCAGAAAGAAATAATTGATGATATAGGTATAGTTAGTTGGTAGCCGTCCTTGATAAATGGTCTTTCCAGCACAAAAAGATATTTTCATTCGAACCAAGTTTTTGAGATTAGCGCGTTTAACTCAATAAGTATTTATATTCATATTTAACTATTTTCTTGTGTGTTTCATAATGTTAAGCTTGCCAAGTGCGATTTCGTTATTTCTCGATTTTTATAATAACAAAAAATTATAACTCTAATACAGTAAAAAACTTTTTGAGCTAAAGTTTAATTTTTTTTTTATGGAAAAGACAAGGTAAACGAGCGTACGGGTCACCTGATGGTACATGATCACCTATACCGTGTAACACCAGAGGAGTTACAGGTAACCAAATTACGCAATGAAAAATGTGGAAATTATCCGTTTTTTCGAGTCTTCAATATGTCCAGTCTTCATAGAACCAGCTCTACATATAGGTACTACATATATATTGTGACTTATAAAAATAATATACAAAATATTTTTATCTCGTGTCTCTATTTTCATATATTGCCATCAAAACCCACCAATATACATATAATAAAATTTTATTTTATGCGTATAGATTTTTTATGAGGGATGTTCGAGAGGGAAGAGACTGTTGGGGGGCTTTTATCAATGTTGGCAGTAAACTCAGAACATTGTATTTTTTTTTATTTTTGTCTGTTTGTTACCCAATTTAAATATAGTTTTCAACGCTTTTTGTTGTTTTGGACTAACTTACCATATATAAGATCTATAACAATTAATTTAACTGACACATAATATCGACCTCATTATTTTGGCAAATTAATGTTTCTCGATATGCTGTGTTTTCCATTTTGTTTGGCGTTCTGTTGATTCTCTTACCGAGTTTTGAATTGAAATCGAATATTCAAGCAGTTTTTTAACTACAACATATAAATTATATTGTACAAATTATATTGTAGTAGTCGTTATATTGTAGTAGTCGTTGGGTAGCCCGTAACCTTATTTGTGGGAAATTTAAGGCGCAACATAAAATATCTCATACATTCCCATTGGAATTTCCAGAAATCCTCTTTTAAGTGGTCCTCTTCACTCTCTAACCCAATCTACTTCTTCCAGCCAATACTTTCGTCTGTCCTTTTACAGTGTCAGTAACAGAGTACCGGAAGAGATTATGAACCCACTAGTTTTGTCACAGTTAAGCTGCGTGATCGAATTCAAGTCACTAAAGAGTAGTGTCACACGTTACACTCTAACTGTTCAACGTAACCCTGACCGCAGGTACAGTGTATCATATCGAAACGCTTAACCTAAGGCATATAACACTAAATTATTATTATATCATAAAAATTTTTATTTAATGCAACTCTACAAAACAGCCAAAAAATATTATAATATTAGATTAGATAAATACATTAGTAAAATAAATTTAGAATGTTTGTTTTTTCTTCGGAACTCAACGCTGCGCTTTGTCTTGTTACTAGGGCGAAGAAATGGAAATAACGCGAACGTACAACCTAGATATTTACAGTCAAACATAGTGTTGGCGCGTCACGACGCCTTCATTAAACTTATTCCTTGATAAAATAAATAAAACGATACCGATAAAGCAGAAATAGAAGACCGGATATTTTTGTTTATACCTGTGCAAACTCCAAGGAAACTCCTTAGCTTTTAGAATATTATAGTCTGAATATACTTCGTCTAAAGGAATTGATTTAGTTTGTAGGAAATGAAAAAAAAAACCAATTTTTTATATAAATAAACCATTGATAAGACCGCCGTGGAGCAGTGGAACAGTGTCTGTAAGCACAGCGGTTGTGGATTCAACACGCACTCAGGGTTTTAATTTTCTCGGTCTTTTCAGCAAGAAAAAAACGGTGCAGTGTTGACTTCCACCTTGACCCCGCAACACGTAAGCTAGTCTTAAAAATTAGGAAAGGAAATTGGGGAATTTGTGTTTTGATACTGATTTTTTCTGCCTACTTTGCTACCCCCATTTATATAGATTTAGAGACACCCCAAATTCGTACGTAATAGTGTAAAAAGTGTTCTAAACAGCATATAACGAATACTATCTAGCAGCAATGAAAACACAAATTATAACCTAAACTCATTAAGCGTATAACTAAGCTTCTATTTACAAGACAAATCAATATGTTTTTGTTGTAGAATTTGAAGCCACAACCACGGCGAAACTAACTATATATCACCAATATCATATACAATTATTATATATATTTATTTTATTATTATATATATTATTATATATTTATTTAATCTCCATAGCTACTAGCGTCGCGATCCCACACACGTCCCTGGTACGTAATTTAGCCATTACCGCGGCGTTTTACGACGACAAGTAACTGTAATACCTTCATACAAATATAGGCAGGACAGCTCGTGTCGTAATGGAGTTCTCACGGGCCCTCACTCCTAATGTCTTTGCTAAACGAAATCATGGTTGCTTTTTTAAGTTGCTTTTTAACTCATTCAAACTAAATTTTAGGCCAGTCATAGCATGGCATAGGCTAGCTACTCCAACGAGTTGGATGTGGGTTCAATACAAATGTTAATTATTCTAATTTATTTGGTACTCAGAGGAATAACTTTAAGACCGTCGTGGCGCATGGGCACTAGCACGCGACTGTAAACGCGACGGTTGTGGGCACTGGCGATAAGGCAAAGCGCGGCGTTGAATTCCGTCACTTTTTCCATCATGTGTCTGTGGATGTCTTAGGCAGATTCGGCAGAAAGTGGAGAACGGAAATGTCTTAATACCTTAAATTTATAACTAGGTCCCTAGGTTCCCTCTGCCTAACCTGCTATGTACCTACAAGATACTATGTGAAAAAAAAAAAAGGAATAATTAATTCAAAATTTATGTCACTTACTTGCGATTGAAAGACAAAGTGGAGCGTTGACTCCTACCTCACTACTTTCATTCTACCGAAAAGTGGAGAACGGAATATCTTCACGAACATAGAACTCTGCCTACTTGCTTTTCGAAAAAAAAAGATATTGCTGCTATATATATTACAAAAGACTAATAAATAATTAAAAAAGACAAATTATATCATTCAACATTCTTATTTTATTGTAGGTTAGCGGTGAGAAAATAAATAAATAGATCAATCAAATATCTGACACTAATGTTGACTGTTACGCTCGCTGGTGGCACAGTTGCGTCATGCCTGACTGCACACTATAGTTGAAGGTTCGAATTCCATTCTGTGGAATGTTTGTGTTTTTTTTTTCAAGCCTTGTTATTAGAAGCACGATGTCCTGCTATTCAATAGGTAATGCTAGCATTTGGGCAGAATGTAGAGAAAACAACAAAAGTTCATCTGATTTTTAAGTATAACTCACTAAAGGCTAGATATAAAGTAAACTATAGGTATAGGTAATGTTATATGTTGCGTATTTTTATAAATAAACATAAATCGTTATAATTATAAAAATATGCTACATATAACAAGAATAAAAGTGTCATTAAAACTTGACTTGTTAAAAAATAAATAAATATATTTTTAATACATCATTATTTAATCAATACAAAATATGAAGTGACGACCTCCAATAATTCAAAACTAGTTGTGTTTTATGATATTTTTATAGTTTTTCGCATTCCATTATGCATATTCGATTGCTCTATAAACTGATTAGTCTATCGGTTCGGTTCCAAAGGCCAAGCGGATGCGGCCCGCTATCTGTCAAGGCGATCGTCCGTCTGTTGCATTCCGCTACATTATTGTCGTACCGACGAGAAAATGCCTCTTGTGAAGCGAATTACGTAAATATATCTTTACTTGTATATCTTCGGGGTGTTATATAAACTATTGTTATTTAAATTAATGCTTAAAATCATTGTAAAATGGTGATTTTGAGTTTTTATAATATGGTTATTAAAATTTAATTTTAATATTAAGACTTTCGTTTAAGCTATATAGTTTCGTTAATAAACATATTGTTTTATAATTTGTTTGTAAAACTGTTGTTTAATGTCTTTCTATTCATAACAAATTAACTTTTGCCTGCGGCTTGGTGTGTCAAATTTGACAAATTTTACGACAACTATCTTGTGTCTGAGATGCTAAATTCTGCTGTCAAATTTCATAATTCTAGGTTAACTGGAAGTACCACAAAAATTTAGATTCCGTTTATAGTGTCGAAATACGCGTTTATCGTGATATAAACGGCCATATATTTTTTTATAAGTGAATATATAAAAATATGTTTTTTTTAATAAGGAAATCATGGTGCGTTTTTCTGTGTGTATAGTTTGAATCTCAACTCGATATTTTCAAGCGTTCCTGAGATAAAGGGTTTTGACAGACAGACAGACCGACGGACAACAAAGAAGGAAGAAGAAAATCATATAAGGGTTCCTTTTTTTTTTGAAAAAGTACGGAACCTTAAAAACAAATACTTTTTAACAATCCTATTTATATGCAATTGATAATATTTCTCGACGTGAAACGAGTCACGTAATAGACTTTAAAGTAAGGCCGTCAATTAGGCGAATGGCATATCAGTGCTAGGCCGCGCCGTACATGGATTTTGTTTTAGAGAAATCGTCTATGTCTATTAACAACTTCATAATTTAATTTGAAATATTACCTTGTATACTTCGTTTATGTAAAGAATGTCGATACTACAATCAAATAGTTCTACTAGAAAAAGTTATTTATTAATAAATATGCTATAGATAAAAATATGATTTGCATAACCTGTCTGATCCAATCCTCAGATATATTATAAGCAATCTCCTAATTTTGTAGGACTTGTAGCGAGAATTTTGTGAAACAGCATTCTGATCTTTAAATTTTAAACCTGTATATAAGGTGAATTTGGGCCTGAATATGGCCAAAGAGTATAGAATGTGTTATCATCTGTCTTTAAACGAAGTGTATGAATGAAACCTTATGGTACTTATCACTTTATTGAATTAATTTTACAGCAGTAATAATTAATAAGGTTGAGTTCCGAGCATTCCTGGGACTTGCGTCCACAGATGTAGTCTTCAGGGGCCCAATGCGTTAACACTCGCCTTCTCTTCTCCAGGATAATAGAGCAAATTATCTCAAAGGAAACGACTACAACTTTTTATGCAATTTAGCTACAAACATGGTTGCCAATCAAAGAACAATGTTGCCATAATAATTGCTATGGCATATTACAGATAAGTAAGATATAGCATATTATTATCAGTAAATATAACAGGTTAATGTTAGTCATCTAGTTAAAGGAATTGTTACATCGGATAGAAAAGCCGATTTCATCTATGTCATATTTAGTGCTTAAAACTCCGAAAATTTAATTTTGATGTTTTAGATACCGTCTCTCTCCTATGCAACACAAGTGACAGAAGGTGATCAACGTGCAAAAACAATTTTATCTATTGCAGTTTGCCAAAATAAATCTTATTTGATATGATAAGATTTATTTTAGCTTTTTGATTTTTGATTTCATATCTACATATATTGTTAGACAAAATAGATTATACTACTAAATTAATTATAAATACTTTATATTCAATTGTGTCAACTTATGTAAAAAAATAACAAGCAACTTGTTAAGTTTCTTGTCATTACTTTTAAACAAAAAGCAAAAAACATTAAAAGTTACCTTGAAACTGCAGTAATTTTTAAAACAACCTACACCAATCATTACTATAAAAAAAAACAAAAACCATAACTAATCACATAAAATCTCTCAATAAGTACCTACCTACAATCAATAAAGAAATATCACAGCGGTACCGACTGCGCGCAATGTGCGCTCCGACTTGTCCAAAAAACTCGTGCGCAGCTCGTCCGACCAGTTTGCGGGTTCGCAGAAGCGCGAGAAAAAAAGCGAATTGCCATTTAGCTTTGAGAATGTCGTCAAGGCTTTCAACATTACACGGCATGTGCTGAAACAACAACTAGAGGATCCTAGCCTGGTAAAACTTCATTGGATCATCAATTACGTGGGCGATGGACGCGGACAGTCTTCACTTTATGTCTTTTAGTTAGGTTAGGTAAGGGCGCGAAACCTTTTCCGACTTATTATAAGATATAGTTATATATTTTTTTTGCTTCTAGAATTTTTTTGGATTGTTTTGTTAGATTGGTTAAGTTTTTGATTCTACATGAGCTGAAACAAAGTAAAAAAATACAGGCTATATAGTAATTGTATGTACAAATATAGCAACTTCGTGATACAAAAGTAATGAATGTCCTTGGTGTGAGTTCCGACAACTTTTTTAGTTATGCGAATAAAATAAATGTTACCGTTAATTATTCTTTTAATTTTTGTTATAAAGTTTTCTGATGGCTGTAACTGAAATACAATTTGTTGATCATCAGTGTTATAAATATTATAGCAATTATCTAAAAAAAAGCATCGGATACCATCTTGCTTGGATTGCTACTCGGGCGAGTGCATTATGCTCATATCCGCTGTGGCAACACGAAACACAGTGTTAAGATCCGTCTCGAATTCAGGTGGAAATGGAGTGTCTTGACACTAGGTTCCTTCTGCCTACTTTGCTCTATCTATGCAAGATACAATAAGAATGTAAAAAAATAAAACAAAATAAAAAATATAAGAAATCGTAATATTATGTTATTAATAATTTATAATACAAATATAAAAAGAAAATAATAATGCTTCATTATTTCAAACAACCAAAACGATACCCTAACAAAATTTCAGAGTAACTGCAATAACGCTACAGAAAGAGACAAACATATTCAAAAACCCCGTGTGTGACAAGGAACGAACATGCCAAAGTAAACAAGATACGAAATGATGGGATGCCGTAAACCCTTCTCGGGCTTATTAAACATGTTTTGCCAATTCAACAAAAAGCTGATCACTTTTTCATATTCCAATTAATGTGAAAGTTTTTTGTGGGACAGTAATGGGGATCTATTTACGTTGTCATCTCCGATAATGATCGATACTGATGATCTATAGGCGTTAATTATGCTCAAAGTTATATGACGGAGGATGGAAATTGGTTTTTTTCAATGTTTTAATGCTATAATAAGCTACCTTTGTATGGCTATTCAGGTTAATTTTAAATCAACCTATAAATTGAAGTAGTTAAAAATATTTTAAATATTGTCACTGTATGTATTAATCTGTAAAATCTTCATTTTATAAATTTTTCATCTTACTTAATTCCAAAAATGTGAATATGAATAGAAAATAAATGAACTTTTTAAAATTTCTGTTATAAGCTACACATATTAATAAATAGTTTTATAGTCGCGTTAATTGACATAAAATTACAAGTTACAAGTCGTTAAGAATGCAGCTACTTGCATAATTAACTATGAGAATTTTGTATTAATTACAATATTACCTGCACCAATTTGTAAGTAGCTATACTTATAGAAGACAAGAAACGTTTTAATATGAAATTACAATTTTTTACTTGAATATTAATAGAGATGAAATTTATGTACATATTGAAAACAAATATTATGACTTTATATGTGAATAAAGTTTGTGTGAGTTTATATAATAATATGTACAGAAATTTAAAGCATTATTGTAAGTAGCTAAATTTTAAATTAATAAAAATAATCCGTTCAAAAATATCACTGCCTTATATTGGCGAAGTGCTTGTAGCTTTAAACTATTCCTAACTATTTTCAAAAAACATGCTAAGAAACACTGCGATGAACAACGCTTTCAATAAAAAAAACCGCACTTAAATCGGTTCATTAATTCTGGAGCTACGGTGCCACAGACAGACACGCAGACAAGTCGAACTTTCTCGGGCGGGTCGGGCGTTAAAACAATGCAGATTACTTATAATATTTATAATTACTTATAATATTTAAACATTACTTATAATATTTAAAGAATAAAAATGTATGGAAATAAGATAATTTGAATTTTATAGTCCTCTATGACCTATGTTTAGCCATCATTGTAATAAATCGTATTTTTTTAGTTTTGTTTTGGAAAGAATAACTATTGAGATTCTTGCCGGTTCTTTTCCACAGAACCTTCCGAGCTGGAGATTTAAAAAAAGTCTTTATTTATTAGATTAACAAATATTTTTAATTTGGACTTGAGTTTTCATTTGAGCACACATTCTCGAGTAGAGTTTGAACTTTAAGCCTTCTATGTAATTAGGGCCGGGGTTTATTTATAAGCCGCTCTTAACTCTAAGTCGATCTCAAGATGCAGATTTCGTTTGAGCCATGTTTCCTTAATTTTCGAGACACTTCGCGTGCTTTGTTTATCAGAGAGTGACAATGTACCCAGAACCATCATGTTTTACAGTTCTACAAAAATTAAGATTTTTGTAATGCACTTATAATTATAAAATGATAAAAATTAAGCATAAAAACTTATTAACATATTAAATTATTCTTTGATGGTGAATTTTATATGCAATTTTAATATGTTCTTTACCCGAAGTGTGTGAATACAGTAATGTTACGGTGTTTTTATGTATGGTACGTATATACTTAGATATTTACGATATTTGTTTTTTACTCACTACCTTACTATTTAGTTTTAAGGCTTTAGCTCTTTAATTATATTATAACGATGAACATAATTCAGTCGTGGCGCAGTGCACAAGCATGTGACTGTAAATGCTACAGGCTGTGGGCTCGATTCCTACTCAAGGATGTGAAATATTTAATATTTTCGTTTCTTCGCTCTGGAGTCGAGGCAAAGCGTGGCTTAAAATTCTGCCACTCAACACGCAATCCCTCTAAAATTGGCATTGACAGCAAGTGGGGAGCAGAGTGACTTAACACCAGGCTCCCCCTGCCTACCCAGCTACTTATGAGCTTGATACAGCGTGCAGCTGAGCTGAGATAATGATGAAATATTAGATTTTCTTTTATATAATAAGTACTTTAAAAGATAATTTTGTACATACATTGACTTTAGATTCTGGGAACGAAATAAGACTGACTTAAGTATAATAAAAACATAATTAAAAAAATTTTTGACTGAACTGAACTGGTCGGAATGAAATTGAAATATTGAATATAGTGGAACTAACTACTTACGAAAGGAAAACGGTATACCGTTTGATTTTCTACGCTTCATACGCAGTTGCTTATATATATGTATTATATATGTACATTTGTGCAAATATATTTTTATATATGAAACGGGATGCTAAAGCAAAATGTAAATAAAAAAAACTGTTGTCTTTTTTATACGTTTTTCCTTGCCTTCCTTAAGCGCGTTGTCTAAAACTGGGTATACCCATATCTTATACCCAATTTTATCATTTAACAATGAAAATTATCGAAACTATCAAACTCTTCGAGATCAGTTCGAAATTTAATAAGAATTTTGTATTGAAATTTCGGATAAAATGCAAAGGTAGAAAGTGAACCGTGCCTTTTGGATAACATCCAAACGTTCTTGTTTATTAGGCACGCTATGCATTCTGAACACTGATTTTTTTACATGGTTATTACAATTTTTCTTATTATTTGAATAAAAAATCAGAATGAGGCAAAGCGCGGCGTTGAGTTCTGCCACTTAACACGCAATGCCTCCGAAATTCGGCAGAAAGTGGGGAACGGAGTGTCTTTCACTACGTTCCCTCTGCATACCCTGCAGTGTGCGGGATACAGCGTGAAGCTGAGCTGAGTAAAAATCAGAAATTGGTATGTAAAAGAATCAGTTGTGAATACAGTGTGATATTACGTATATAGCTTATATATAAGGAGTTGAATGTGGTCCCACACAACACGCAATGTCCCCAGAATTCGGCGGAAAGTGGGGAGCGGATGTCTCTTAATGGGATTAGAGTGTCTCAATACTAGGTTCCCATATTCCCTCTGCCTACCCTATTATATGCAGGATACTGGGATACAGCTTAAAGTTAAAAGAAAGAAATAAAAATAGCCTTTATTAGTATTCGCGTAATATCCAATTTAATCTATCGAGTTTCCATCACATCAATTACATAAATGTATCTTACTATAAAACATATGTCAATAAAATTATATAGATGTAAAACTATAGTAAAAATAGACAAATCTTTACAGCATCGAACCCTTAAATGCTTGATATATATTGATATTGATAGATATATCATATATGATATGTTAAACTCATGATAGTGTGCCTTTAATGTTTTTTAATATTAACATGATATGGAATGTGCTTACTTAGACCTGATAGTGGTGTCTTTAATTCCTCCTTTTTCTTCTCCGACTTCTTAGGAAAACTCTAATGCATATATTTGATGATAGAATCATCCAATATGCTGATAGATTGTAGAA
>DWAN01001620.1:0-17256 GCA_018230445.1 Heliconius hewitsoni | reverse complement strand
ATATATATATATATATATATATATATATTTCTAATATAGATTATTTTAAATTTACAAATTAAAACTAACCTTACTTATCGATAGAAAACACATACTCGTAGTACACAGAAAATAAATTAACGGTACAAAGTAAAAACATGTTCATATTAAATCAACCGTGTATAAGATAAAAATTCTATGTCATTTTTAAGTTACTTATCTATGGCACTAATCAAATGATACACTACCGCCATCTGCCTCATAGCTCAACAACTTTATATATTGGTTTGCAGTTATCTTTTTATGTAATAAGATTTATATTTATTTATTCAATAACATTTTTCTTTATGTAGTCAGTCGTGGCGCAGGGGCAACCGGGAATATCACTGGTAACGAGTTCCGCCACTCAACACAATGCCTCCAAAATTCGGCTAAAGGTTCCCTCTGGCTACTCTGTTTTGTGCGGGATACAGCGTGAAGCTAAAAAAATCTTTTTTAGATGTAGTTATGGCGTAGTATTCACGCATTTACGGGATACGGAGGCCTAGGGCTGAAATGTGAAAGAACCCACAAGCATCGCATTCACGATCACTCTGTCTGTCTCGTCTGTAGTACAGTGTATGTGTGTGTATTTATATGTTTTCTAAATAAATTTTATAGAGTAGTTACAACTGTGGTTTCAAGTGGTGCTGACAAAAACACTGTATATTTTATATAAAATACAGTGTCCTGCGTCGTAGTACCCAGAGTATCGCTAAATAGATGGTGAGGGAAGAAAGAAGTGACTCTGCGCATCAAACAAATTGTAAATAAATAAATCAGCTTCACGCTGTATCCCGCACACAGCAGGGTAAGCACAGGGAACCTAGAATTAAGACACTCCGTTCTCCACTTTCTGCCGAATTCCGAAGGTATTGCGTGTTGAGTGGCAGAACTCAACGCCGCCCTTAGCCTCGACACCAGAACAAAGAAATGGGAATATACACTTCAGTAAATATTTCATCTCCTCGATTGGGGATCGAACCCACAACTAGTCGGTTTTACAGTCACACTTCGTGCCTCTGCGTCACGACTGGCCTCAACTACAAAAACAACAAATTGTACACAATGCATTGTCATAAAAAAAAATATAGGACCCTATAAATCTTTTTTTATATACATATATAATATAAAAACATATAGTGTGTGTAGGTAGATAAACATATCTTTTTAATATATACAAATTTTTAACTATACTGATTTATGTTTTATTATTTTTATCATGATAATATTTTTAATACTGTGATTACATCACATATAAAGAAATAATTATTAAAGATAACATAATGGTTAAAAGTATTTTTTTTGGTTTGATTTCGGTAGTGCCTGTGCTCTGTTTGATTTCGGTAGTTAACGTGCTCACTTCTCTCCGTCTGAACAAACTCGGCGTTTGAAAATATTGATCAGTGTTTAGTTCTTGTCCGTTGCTGTAATGTTAAAGTAAAACCTGTAAATTCATTAATAAAATCAAAAATTCTGTAAATTCATTAATAAAATCAAAAACACTTCAAAATTATTATAAAAAAAAAATCGGACAAGCGCGAGTCCGGCTCGCTCACCGAGGGTTCCGTACAAAAATTGGAGCTTTTTCTGAAATTCAGAAAAAGCCCCAAAATTTCATAATTCTAGGTCAACCGGAAGTACTCTATGAAATTTGATAGCCTTGATGGTGTTGAAATACGCGTTTTTTGCGGTATAAACGACCATATCTTTTTTAAGTAAATATAGAAATACGTTTTATTAGGAAATCATGGGGCCGTAGATCTGGCCGTAGAACCGGGCGCTTCATACGTACTCCGCTATCGTGTGCGTGTGTGTGTAGAGTGTGGCGCTGTGGTTCGTGCCCCGTTTCGCTCGATCCTATCGATCCAGGAGAGTAATAGTTAGATTTAAGTTTTTACTTTTCCCCTATTTTTATTTTTCGCCACTTCAGGGAAACCACTATTCGATATACACGCGTTTATAAGTTATAGACGAACTCATCGCGTTACCTAAATACTTCCACGTGACCGCGTATGACGGACTGGCGATCTTCGCACACTCCATCAAGGTTAATTCTCCCGAGCGTTTCGAGGGAGTTAACATGGATTTAAACCCACCAACCGAATTCCGGGCATACATGACCGTATACCGAGGTGGAAGTAGCGCTCGACTAATAAAAAAAGTATTTAAATAAAATTATCTAATACGTGAGTATGGCTCGTGATACGTCAAACATTGATAAAACCCTTTCGTAGTGATCGTAAATAATCCAAGATCTTTTACGAGATTTAGAGGTGTCAGTATTAATATGAAATGTACCATAAATTTCATATAAGTACAAATAAAATATATTATTATAAATATAATGTCAGTCTGTCCGTTTCAATCTCTCGTGATATTTTTTAAGAATATCGTAGACGTCCTATCCTCCTCTCTGTTATACTACGTGAAGTCTTTTCTCTAGTGTGGTTTTGGTGCACTATTCGTATTCTGCCGCTGGCTATCCTTGACTATTCGGATAATTGATTATTGAATTATTCAATTATTATGTGAGGCGAGCGTTTCTTGGAGTAAAAGGATCCCTCAAACCTACTCCTGTGTTCACAGGTCCCAGGTATTGCTCCGAGCTTCATATAATTAAAAGACATGCTTTCTACCTCCGTGTAATTAATGAAATTCCATTCATTCTATTTACTATCTACCATGAGCGTAGGAAGGGAGGGACCGGGTCGTACGTACCCTCAGTGTATACTCAGCGCAAATCTCCGGCATATATTATATGACAAATACTTACATAGTTTTTGGGCCAGAATCAAGTGAACCACTGACGACGGTACTTTCACAAGAAGGAGGAATGAAGCCCAGGTCGCAATGACAGTGACCTAAAACATGAACATTAAATGAATTAGAAATTTTACGCGTTATATGGTTGAACTTAAATATTTAAAATTATGGAAAATGCTACTGACACTGTAAACTTAAATGGTATGTGTACGATTTCCACTCGGAGGAAATTATTACTTAATGTCTTCATTTCCTCAATTTTCGTAACACGACAAAGCGCGGCGTTGAGTTCTGCCACTCGCACAATCGCGATAATTCGGCAGGATGTGGGCAACGGAGTGTCCTATCACTGGGTTCCCACTGCCTACCCTGCTATAAACGGGATACAGCGTAAAGCTATATATAGAAAAAAATACTTTAAATACCTTTTGAATTGCAAACACCATGCCCGAAGCAATCTGAGGGACAGATGGAGGATTCCAGTTTTGTGATATTTTCACGTATAGCGGCAATAGAGACGCATTTTTGTTTTAAGCACATCTGTGAACAGCATTGTATTTTAATATGTAATAAAAAATATAAGAGAATTCAACATTTCACATGATAAGTAACTGACAATTTCAAACTCAGGAACTGACAATTTCATAAAAATTGTTGTTTTCACACTTTCAGAAGTAAAATAATGCGCATGGCAAAAATTTGGCAAGAAGAATCTCATTTTAAATGAAACAATTTTAACTATTTAGTAATCGTGAAAATCAAAGAACTTATTAAGAAGAATCTCGTTTAGTCAGGTAGTCTTATTTCACAAATAATTAATAACAACTGAGTGTTGTCTCACCTTTTTTGAGGAAATTGCTAAAAATCTAATTGTAGCCATAAAAATAAATAAATATATGTATATAATTGGCATGTTAGTCTACCTTATCTTTCCCGCACTTAGCACCATCTGGTACCAAACCCAGTGGCATATCCGACAAACTTTGCTTTAATCTTGTGGTTGAAATACAAGATAACGTTGAATCTGGAAAAAAAATATCAAAATAATTTATTTGAGTAGTAAAAATTTAAATTACTCTAATTTACTATTTTTTTTTCACTATTTATATTAACACCTACAATAGAACCACTAATATTGTTACAACATTAATAAATATTAGATACAGTATATTATGACATCTTTACCTATAGCTATAGTTATTATATTATAATTAAAACCCAATTTTTTAATCTCAAAACTGACGGTACGGTCGGTCTTACATAGGTACGCAGCAGCAGTTCAAACATTTTGTAAATAATTGTCGGAGTTGAGTTTTAACTTCGTCAACTTTGAATATATTAATAAAAAAATTTAGAAAGATTCTGTATTCGTTGTAGTCGCCAAACACACTTTTCGTTCACAAATGAACCTTCAATTATTGATATTGAAGCACTGCGTAAGAATGTCGTTGACAATCCAGAGATCCAATGAAGAAATATCGTTGTTTAGATTATTAAACATCAACAAATGGAATGGATTTTAATACATTTGTACATCGATGGCGCATTAATCACCAAAATTTCTAAGAAAATATGATTTTCGAAATGCTGAGGCGTCCACATCGAGTCACTGTCTGGTGTAGATTTTGGGCTAAAGGCATTTTTTTTTTTGAAAAAGTGTCCGGTCAAGCAGTGACTGTTACTGGTGCTCAATATCATGACAATGACAACCGAGTTTGTTTTGCAAAAATTAGTTGATATTGATCAGCCGCATTTACGCAAAATGTGCCGACTTCTTATACTCATAAATAATTATATCCTATATAATTCAATAAAAAATAACGATTAAAATATTTGAAAATATCTTTTTGTTTTCGTTACCATTTAGATTACCTTTATATGTAAATCGCCTCAAATAAAAACCGTAAATAGATTTAGGATTTATTAAATAACGTATACTTACACCCTATACCTTTGCCATTGGCATACATAGAATTTATTGCAAGTTCAGACTCCTCAAGAGTGGAGTTCCCTTCAAATTGACAATGTAAGAGTCCACACAGAGCATCTTCAACGCTGCACCGATGCTTCTTAAGTTCTACATTTTTTAGATCCTGGTATCCGCAGTAGCCAAGCCTAAATTTTTTTTGATTAGCTAGCTTCACGCCTGCATGTATGCCGCACATGGCACATAACTAGGCAGAGAGAACCTGGGAACTTAGTGTTAGGACACTCAGTTATTAAGATACTTCTATTCCCCACTTCCGTATTGAGTGGCGCTAAAATTATTTGAGTCTTAATTTTTTTTAAGATTTGTCCTGATTGTCAAGACATTATTATTTTAAGTTCGCACGGCAGAGGAGAAGGAAATGATACGAAACTTCATTCCCAATTTTCAAGACATTGTGTGTTGAGTGGTGAAACTCAATGCCGCGCTTTGTCGTATTACCAGAGCAAGCGATATTAATTTGAGAGAAAAAAAAATTACTGTAAAAAATTAAGTAAGTATTTTTGGAAAGGTTAATATGAACATTGAACTTATTAGACAGGCAAGTAGCTTATAATATTACTTCAATTATAATTCATTGGATTATGTCATACTCACGTATCGCCTAAATTATTGTGAGTTTTATAACAAAGCTTATGAGCCATTTTGCTCGATGGTCCCCAAAGTAACTGACACTGGTCCGTATGTGATCTACATTCACCATTTACACAGTATGCCTGGTAAAAGATAAAAAAAGTAACGATCAAAACGCAAGCTCGCCTTAAGGCAAATAATACAACATGTAATAATATATGTATATATCAGTACTTCTTTAAAGTTTTATCCAAATCCGTTCAGAAGTTTTTGTAAACTTTCACATTTATCACATTAATATACCAAAATTAGATATCTTAATTAGAACAATAAGAAAAATTGTCTGTAATTTTATTTATTTACTACAAATATAACTATTTATACATTCAGCCATTTTCTCTTTTTCTCCATAATATATATTTTTCCTTTATAGTTTAAAGTTAAATGATATTTTTTTTCTTATATTAAATTTCACCTCATCTCTTATATCTAATAGCAGGTAGGAAGAACCTAAGGCACTGCATTTAATACCTAGATTCAAGTCATCACATGGCGGAAATCAACGCCGGGCTTGTACAGCCAGACATGTAGGCTTAACATTTAATATAAAAATTATAATTGTATGTAAACACGAAGGAAATTTCTTATTAAATCAGTCGTTTAAATTAAAGTATTGCAAAGTGAATTTATTTCCTGATCACTTACCTGTTCTTCAGAACATGGTATTGTATCCATCTTGTAAACGTCTTGTGGACAATGCTCAGAAAGTCCATTGCAATATTCAGGCAAATCACATTCTTTTCTTGCTTCACGACACAATACTCCTATTTTTTTAGGCTGACACGTCTAATAAAATGTGAAAATATGTTGTTGTTTAAAATAATTAGTTAGAAATACAAATTATTTCATTTCTTCAAAAAGAAAAGCTAAAGTTCAAATCCCTTATTTTTTTTTAGTTTTTTGGCATTGCCGGGTACGGGACAGAAACGGTGAACACAGTGTTTTAGCACTCACACGTTTTGCCTACCTGGATATGCGGGAAGAAACCTTAAAGCAAACAACCAAATTAATCTGATACGGAAGCCCTATGCGTATCTTAACAAACGTGAAGCTGTAAAAAAATAAAATAGTAAATCTCTTACTAATGTGTCACAGCACTCTCCCACAGAACAAGTCGCATTGGTCAGGAACATGCAAGTCTTTGGATCACAGCATTTAATACACGCAGGTGACCATCTATCATCATCATCTCCACAGTCACATTGTTCACCGATTTCTACAAAGCCGTTACCGCAGTCTTTACTGTATAGGCTTGTTGGTTTATTCCTAAGATTGTATAATAATGTTGAAAAACTTACAAAAACTTCCAATACACATTTTATAGCTCACGCTGCATTCTGCATATTGCAGGGTAGGCAAAGGTTGTTTAGTGTCAAAACATTCAGCTACCCACATTTCACCCAATTTTCAAATTTTTTCTTCAGTAAAGTAAAATTAAATATTAGTATATTGTCTAATTGTTGAGACCCTTGTGGCACAGCATCTTAGTATAAATGAGTTACATCCCAACTCGACGAAAAGAATTATTTCCAGTTCTTTGCTCTAGTAATATATCAAAACGCAGCGTTGAGTTCCACCACATAAACACGCAATGTATCTAAAATTGACAGTGCGCTGGAAACCAAGTGACATTACTCCCACTGACTACACTGGTATATACGGGATGCAGCGTAAAGCTTAAGAAAATATATCAATACCTTAAACAATAATCAAGGCCAAGATAAAACAATTTGGCCAAATCAGTGAAGCTACAGTACGACCAAGTTGTTGGCGGCGACGTAGAAAGTATGGGGCTCATTATGCAATATTTTTTCTCGCACAAACAATCTGAACTATCGTGTTTCATACCAAAATGATGGCCTATTGTATGGGCTATGATGGATCCTAATCCTTTCGTATTTAAATTGACACCAGCCGAATAGTTTTGACTACAAATTGACCTTAAAAATGCATCACTAACCAAAACGTCTTCGAATTTAAAGTTGCTGGAAAAAAATATTAACATAAAATAAAATTAATAAATAATAAAAACAAATATGTTAACAATCTCAGTTATTTGAGATTATAAATGTATCATCTGACGCACTGCGACAGCGTTTAACTGTACAATGCAATGCTTTTAGGTTCGATAACGACTGTGGGGATTGCATTATTAATTTTATCTTCGTTCTTGTAATAAAAAACAGGTGGAGTTGACTTTCACCACGATTGGAAAGTGGAGAATCTTGACGCAATAATATTATTATTAATTATTAATAAGTGTGAAGCTAAGAAAAAATTATGTTCGAAGTACATAAGTTTTATATTTTTATACAGAAATTGAATGTTTATAATCCTTAGCCTATAATTGATCCTTGTAACACAATAATTATAGCTCGAAAATAGAAACATGGGCCAAGATCTATCTGTTTACACATTGCCGGTGGAACAGCAGGTGCTTTATACAATCTCTAAGAATTTTATTTTTAATTTTATTTTCATTGCCTAGGTAAATTTTGTATTGGATAAATAATATTCATATTATTTGAAACATTACCTGGACTGGTATTTTGTACATTGTTAAGGTATTGTATAGAATACCGAATTACACAGATTGCCGGTAACATATTGGGTCAAGTCGAGAACAGTGGCTCAGTCGGGTACACTGACTCACGCTTATATTTCCTAAATAGAACACCAATATTTATTTGTCTCCATCACTTATCGGTAGCGGTAGCGTCCGCCATCTCTGACGACAATTCCACGTGATATAAATATTTACGTATGTGGTTTGCAGATTGAAAAATTACTCCCCAAGGTAAATGACATAAATTTTTATTTATTAATATGTAAAGATTGATTGATTGATATAATTTTGATGGAAAAGTGGCGTTAATGCAGTGGGCAGATAGTATAGATTTACGTAACTTTTGGCAGGTCAGGTTTTTTTTGTGTGCCATTTAAATTCAAAATGGCAGAAGTGTCTTAAGTGAGTCAAATTTAAAAGGTGTACTCACGACTCTTTGTTTATTAAGTACTCAACCAACCAATTTCAAAAATTCCAAAATTTCATTAAATAGTCCAGTAATTCATGTTGTAGTCAATTTATTTATAATGATCATGTCATGATCTAATATAGACTATAAATTTATATTTCTTTACTTTTTACGACGCCGCGTCGCAATGCTGGGCGGGAAATTAGAAATAACTCCGAAGACGAAATATGACGTGGAATCGTTTTTATAAGAAATTGACTTTTCATGTATAAAGCATCGAAAGAAATAAATGTTTCGCCCGTTCGCTACTTTAAAGTTGATCTTAATTGTTCTTGATTCATCGTGATCTTGTAACTTTTAAATGTCTGATGGTAATGAATATCAGACTTAAGAGATATGTAACATAAATAAACACACATAACTGAATATAACTGTAAATTTCAGCTCGTTAACGTTTAACCTTTTGTTCATAATTTTAACATCAGAAAAAATCCAAGTCACTGTTCCCGACATGACCTTACATTTATCGGCTTAGCTTTAGAGTTACACTCTATTTGTTGTATTTCTTTAATAGTTTGTTAATAAGTTAAACTATTAAACAAATTCTTAGGAGAGACAAAAAACATTTTTAAAAAACTATGATTATCGTATATTATAAGAACATTTTTATAATAATTATGTCTAATGTATGAAATAAAATAATGGTTGGTTATAACACCACTTCTTTTTATACTTTTGAATCGTATAAAAATGTACGAACAAGACAAAAAACCTCACTCTAAGCTGATATTACATATGTAGGTCCTTTATGTAAATATTAAATTTTACACTTATGTTTTACTGTATAATTTCAACTCACGTTATTAATTGAGCATTATCATTGGGTATAATATGAAGGATTTTGTCCTTTCTATATTTTAAGAAATTTTCAAGAGTTACGTGATTATTTTTTACTAGCTCTATTTCATCTCTCTCGTTCCACACAACCACGCCGACTAGAGCTACGAAAATATTTAACGGTGCATACAACTGAAATAAAATATAAATTATAATATATATTAATTCATTAATTCATTCATTATCTTAATTAATCGTCTGTCCCAAAAAATTAAAAATAAAAATTGGAAAACAAAGAGTCCCAGTAGTAATAGCGATAGAGCCAATATTAGAACAGTATGCTATTAACCCAACACTGGGTACTATCAGGGGATATGAAGTTTGGGTGGTGGTTACTTTGGTACTTATTAGGTAACCACGATGCAAAAAAATTGTAATTGACTTTCATTAAATTATAGAGCTCAATTTTTTCATATTTTCTTGAGGATAATATGGGATAAAAATGTTAAAAACGGTGTCCATTGTCAGATACTGAGCATGGTTTTAACCTCCTGCCTTTCAACCTTTAAACTCTAATAAATTACAAGCGCATACGAATCTATTATACTAAAGTGTAAATGTAGCGTGTGTCTGTGTGCGTCATTCTTGACAAATGGAGTTCACAACGATAATTTTATTAATTATTTTGTTTGAAAAAATTACATTTTCAATTTTAGAAAAATCCCTTTTGTTTTACTTATATTAGGTTTTAATAGAGTAGTTCAAACTGTGGTTTCATTTAAAGTGGTGATTACAAAAACACTATGTATATGTAAGATATATTTCTTAGATGCCACTTCAAATAACGTCCAGGCTTAGAAAGTTAATTTAAGTAGGCTTAATTTTAACATTACACGGTGGATTTAAAAGACGTATTTTTTGGTTAAAAATAACTTTTTTAGGAGAACTGGCAAAAGCTTTTACGATTACATTCCACGTTGCCAAACTCAAAGTTGCATATAACACTGACCATATTCTAAGTATCAGTGGTTACTCCGATCGCATGTACAAAATATAAATATCCAACAAAAATATGTATTAATTTGAATTATTTCCTGAGAATGGCGCATTCAAATAAAGAAGTCCTCAGCTTTACAATGTTAACTAGCTGTTCAAACGCGACTTCGTCCGCTTATAGCCAAATTAAATCTTTACGTAATTTGTACTCTATATGTTATTCTGATATATTAGCAATATTACTCTAAAGTTTCATCCAAAACCATTCAGTACTTTTTGCGAGAAAGTAGAACAAACAAACATCCTCACAAATTTTATAATCTATAATCTATATATATAAAAGGACTTGTTCTGACTGATTGAGGTAAGGCGCACGCACAGCCGTAACCGCTGTGCGTAGAAACGTGAAATTTGCACAGATGTTTATTTTTATAATCTGGACATCCACTAAGAAGGGATTTTGAAAAATTTTAACCCTAAAGGGATCGATTTTTATAAAATTCGAAATTCAAACTCTTTAAATATTTAATTGAACACGTGTTTCATGGTTTATTAGAATTCACCCACTAAGGGTTCAAATAAGGGGTTGAAAGCTTATATGGAAAAACCTTTAAATCGCCATCGATTTTTATAAAAAAATAAATTTATACTATACAAAATATTTTATTGAACATGTGTCAGATATATATACAAATATTACTTACAGCATGGACGATATTAGCGGTGTCTTTCAGATAACTGTGTACGTGATTAATACTTCTACCACTGCTATTGTATACTGAATTATCAGCAACCAACACCAGCTCTAAATATCTTGAGTCTCGGTTAGCGCCGAAAGGCCCTCTTAAAATTTTCTCTTCTTTATTTGAATCACGTTTAGGCTAATAAAAAAAGGTATATTTTATTAAATAAATGTATCATGCCGAGTAATTAACTATTTCATTTATATAAGCAGGTTAGGCTGAGAGAGACTAGTGTTAAATCACTCCGCTTCTTCACCCGGTGTCTTAGCACTAGGTTCCCTCTGCCTACCCTGCTGTGTGCGTGATATGGCGTGAAATTGGAAAAAAAATTGTATTAGTATAGATACGTACTCGAATAACAGTATTCTCTATTATATCCTTTTTATTGTATTCACTTATTAAATCAATATCTTGCGTTATATTTATGACTCTATCAAAGTCATTTAAATTTTTTTCATTTAAATCGGAATGATGGTATATAAAATGTTTTGAATCTATGTTGTTGCCTGAAAAAGAAACAGTAAAAACTATGTATGTACATATAAAAGTAATAAAAATGTGTTGTAACAATCTATTTAAGGGTTTCAATGTAACATGAGGCCAGTTGTGGCGCATCGGCACAAAGTGTGACTGTAAAACCGAATGGTTGTGGGTTCAATCCCCATTCGATGAGATGAAATATTTACTTAAATTTATATTTCCATTTCTTCGCTCTGGTCTCGAGGCAAAGCGCGGCGTTGAGTTCTGCCATTCAACACGCAATGTCTCTAAAACACGCAATGTCTCTAAAACTCGGAAAGTGGGGAACGGAGTGTCTTAACACTAGGTTCCCCCTGCCTACCCTACTGTGAGCGAGATACAGCGTGAAGTTGATTATTTTATGATTTCAGTCGTGGCGCAGGGGTACAAAGTATGACTGTAAAATTGACTGGTTACTGGTGATATTTATTTAAATTTATATTCTTATTTGGTCTCCGGCATTACGGCAATGCGCGGCGTTTAGTCCCTTTACTCAACACGCAATGCCAACAGAATTCGGCGGAAATTGGGGAAATGAGGGTCTCAACACAAGGTTCCCTCTGACTATCCTGCTGTGTGCAGGATATAGTGTGAAGCAGATTTGATTTGATTTTTGGTGTAACAATAATTGTTTAGAACGCTTATACGGTAAAAAAGGCATGGATTCGAGTTCTGCGAATTTAGGTATGAAGTTGGTTAAAATGAAAATAAAAATATTTTTTTTTACCTTCAGCGGGCTCTATATATCGCATTTGCTTGCCGTCGTGTATGATGCCTCTAACGCCGTGGCAGGTCGACAGCGCCGCCCACGAGCCCTCCTTGCCTCTCACTTTACCGGAGTACTGGCATATGTCTAGTTCCTAAAATATTCAAAACTTCCAAGTTTATTTTTTATCGGGTAATAATTGACTATACTCTAGTACAGACATACAGTCCATTCGTCTTTTCTTAATACGAGCTCTTCATTTTACCTCTTTTATATTTTCATTTACAGACTTATAAGAGTGACAAGGATTAGAGAATCCTAGAAGAATCCAAAACAATCTTTGAGAGAAGAGAGAATTCTCAAGCAAACTCGTACAAAAGAGAGAGTTCTTTTTTCTTCCTTAGTTGACTTTTGTTTTTCAATTTGGTAATAGCATTAAATCTTTTTATGATTGATGTGCCGATTTAGTAATTTTCAATGTCCTTTCTTGTTTCTGTCAACTCCTGCTCATTATTTCGATGATAATGGCCAACAAATCGATTTTAAGCACATTTCAAATCTAATTAAAACCTAATCATGTACGATCAAAAAGGCAGAGTAATATATTCTATTTAGATTTTTTATTATATTTATATAATTACCAATGTTCCAATATCAGTAAAATATGAGAAAGCTGTCATACAACAATCTTTTTAATTTGTATGAGGGAACGAAACAAATTGAAAAAAATTAAATAAAATAAAGCTTTGCTTTTTATAGTGGTATTAACATAAACGTATTCTTTAATTTGTCAGCCCTGGCTTTTGACGTCACTGATCTGCTCTCCTGACTAAACAGGGTGGTAGTGTGTGGTGATGGTTTGATACTCACTCGGAAAATTATATTATGGGGTGAATGATTATTTTCATTTGCTTGCTCTGACAGAAAAACCGCAGCGTTGAGTTCCACTATTCAATACGTAATGTCTTAAAAATTGGGAGGAAAATGGGGACTGGACTATCTTAACATAATGTTTTATTTGACCACCCACTTCTGAAATGTTTATCATTACATTGAATACAAAATGTACCTCTATAGAAGGCTTATGTAGTATGGTCTCTCCATCTTTCTGATAGCCGATGACGTGATCTCCGGACACCAGGTCAGTGTTCAGTCGCAAGTCCAGTACATGTTGCTCTCCGTCTATGTCCACTACCATCGCCACCTCCGGGTGATGTAAACCTTCCTGGAATTACAATATTACATATAAATTTTTAATACACAAAAAAACATTAAACGAAAACCAGTTCGGTTATTATTATAGTGGTAGGTGTTCACGTTATTGGTATCTATTCGTAACTGCGTTACACGTAATACAGTATGGATAAAAACCATGAAATGAAAATAATAATCCTACGTCTGTTCAGGAATCTTGAATAATTTTTTTAAGTATGTGTTTGAAATATACTTATTTAGATAAAAATAAAAAATTGTATAAAAAATTGAACGTAACGGGACTCGAAGGACTGCGTCGCACACTTCGCCCCTTCGCCACTACGTCCTCAAAAGTGAGTCTAGGGTTTTTTATATCTTTCTTTGTTCTTATCGCCACAAAGTAGTCCTTATGCTGATTAAAAGCAAAATAGAAAAACCTCAAGTAATTTTACCGCATATTTAGTGGTGGTAATTTGTCTCTTGGTCCTGGTGTGATGCAGTAGAGGCCGCACTAATGTATGATGAACCTTAGCAGGAGCATTATGATCTAAATTTTACAATATTTATATTTTATTTTTAGTTTCACGCTTTATAATACTAGGGAAGGCAGAGCTAACCTAGTGTTAAGACTCTCCATTCTCCGTTATTTAATTTTCATACTCCTTCACAACATTAAATTAGCTTCACGCTATATCCCACACACAGCAGGGTAGGCAGAGGGAACCTAGTGTTAAGACACTCCGTTCCCCACTACAACATAGTAATTCATAAAGTTAACCTTTTAAAAATGTGTGTGTGTGCGTCTGCATAACTATGTACTGTAAAAATTATCTTGATTTTTACAGTAGTTACGCACACACAACAAGGAAAAAATTTACATTTATTTTTAAATTGTTAAATTATTTTGTGATTATTCCATTAATTCAAAGGAACTTTTGACAGAATTACGGGATTGTTATAAGCTTAATTTTAAAGGAAAATAAGGTAGCTGTTGTTTATAGTAAATAATATAAGGAAATACCTATGTGTATTTATAAAATTATCCTTATTAGGTATATTAAAATAATTTTCTTCCTTAGTTTCTAGAAAAAATCTTAGATAAAACGAGTACCAATGGCAGGAAAATTTATATTTTTAAATCAATAACTTTAAATTCACTTAAGAATATAGTCAAAAAGCTTATAACATACGATAGCGTTTGTTATAAATAGATATGTCGCTATAGTCAATCTAATGTAAAATTGAACGATATAAAAATAACATCAACAAAAAAAATGTATAACAATAGATAATACTAATTTATTTATTTATTATTTAAATGTCCTTTTCCTTTAAAAAAAAATAAAAAATTATAAGAGCAAAAATGTCATCTGTCTACATATTTTATTGTATATAACTGAAAACATTTTCATTAAAAGATTTTTTAAAAGAGTTCATCCAATTTTATAAAATAATAAAATTTTAGACCAGTCGTGGCGCAGGGGCACAAAGTGTGACTGTAATCAAAGTGTAAATAAAATCACCCGATTTTGGATTCGATCCCCAGTCGAGAAGATGAAATATTTACTTACATTTATATTTTTATTTCCTCGTTCTAGTGTCGAGGCAAAGCGCAGCGTTGTGTTCCGGAACTCAGCACGCAATGCCTCCAGAATTCGGCGGAAAGCGGGGAACGGTGGGTCTTAACACTAGTTTCCCTCTGCCTACCCCGCTGTGTGCGGGATACAGCGTGACGGTGATAGTTAAATTTTTCGGAGAATAATGTAAAAATATTTTCTTCGGAAGTTTGGTCCGTTGCACCTTTTTTAAATGTTGGCATCCCATTGATTCTGTATTATTTATTTATTATTATTATATATTTTTTACTGATACTATTTTTTGCTGTGACGTTTACTGAGTGACCAATTACAAATGTATTGTAATTACACTTTGTATGTATTTGTAAGTTCAATTTATGAGTAGAATATCTCAACATAATATAACAGTTTACGTACCTATCATTTGTTCACAATTTATTTTTAACAGAACTAAAACTATACAAAATATAATATAATAAAGATACATTTTACTCAATACACGTCATTCTAATTAAGTTTCTCATTTAGTACTCACGTCACGGTTAATTTGCTGAATTATTTTAACTCGTTGAATGAGTAAAATATATCGCGCCTTCCTTCTCTAATTACAGTCTATTAGGAAGAGGTCGAAGTGTCATGGCCAGCGTCGCCAGATTTTATATGTGAAAAGCGCAATGTACCAACATTTTTAGTAAAAAAGCGGGACAATTGAGTTTTTAAATAAAGCCCCAATGGTGATAGATATAAATATAACAAGTTTTTTTTATGGAAAAGCGTCACTGTACCTAAACGGTAATATAAATTTATACAACAATAACATTTGTATTATTGCTGACAGACGATGCACAGCATCTTTGAGCCAATGATTTTTCACCTCTGGTTGTCTGTTTTTGACCAATCAGCGATCTGCCGGAAGTCACGTGGTCCCAGGTGGTGTGGCGCCTAAACTTATAAATGGTGCAACTACTCTTCTTACCTCATAGCCGCGACCCCAGCTCGGTATGCACTCGCCAGCGGATGCCAAAATCGCCTTCTATAAATCACGTAGAACTTCACCCTCTGAGGAGTTGTTCAGACCCAGTTGTTCTTATTAATAAGACACAACCGGAGAAGGTCTCCACGTCCACCCCCATAACGCCATATTAATGAATAATAAATTCCATATTAATGGGCAGAGTATGACTCTCACGGTCAGAGGGTGCCCTGACACCGTTTACTCTATCCCCTCGCGGGGGGTTAGCGTACCCAGGGCAACGCCTGCGATCGCCAACTCTTCACGAGCGTCTATCAAAACTCGTACTTGTTCGTCAGGGGCGAGCTATTTTAGCCCCTTCTCCCCCGGTGACGCTGTAAGGGCCATGGACAACAACAATAAAATCCATTCGTAAAAAAAATTCTTACCTCACAGCGTCGTTATTTCCCATCAGAGTAACATTGTTTAAGATGAAAGTGTTGTGTTGAAGGTGGAATTTCTTCACATTGTGGACCGGACTTTTATTTCGGGGCTATCCCTGTGAAGGCCTCTAACAAAAGTGCTTATACTCATCAGAAAATTTGCTTTTTTGAGATTTAAAGATAAAAATAGATAGTGGGCGAGCCATCTTAAAATATATATCTCTTATTTAATAAGTATCTCCATCTATGTAATAATGTTCTATTGTTTACTGTATTGGTTTCGATTGCGGATATAAAATGATTTTGGATGATTCGTTAGTTTCGGATAATTTGCTATTGGAATATATTTTTTAACTGGCTTCAAAAAAGGTCCATTCAACACTTATGTATATTGTTAGTATTATATAATAAACGAGTATGAGGATCCATTTAGCACGTGTGCAAAATTTCGTAATTCTATGTAAGTTTGTTCACATTTTCGGAAAGTAAAAATTATGTCGAGCTAACACTATGATTTACATTAGTAAGTAATAAAGGTTCATATTTTGTGTAACAAAAAGATATTTAAGTTTTGACAAAACCAGAAAGTTTTAATGAATAATGACTTAATGTTACAATTTAAAATTGCAGAAATAGCATATTTTTATTTTATGTTTATAGGATTGTAATTTATTCATTCAAATTCTAGATTTAATTGATTAAAAAATCTGGTCAAGTGCGTGTCGGGTTCACCCGGAGGGTTCCGTACCAATTTCAGGATTGTAGGATGGAAGGAACGGGATGTACAACTCACATATAAAAATTGACAAACTTTGCGGGCGTTTGTACTCATTATGTATGAAATAATACATACAACGACAGTAGTACAATTATAATCTTAAAATAGGAGTATAAGAGTTTTTGAACGAGA
>DWAN01001619.1:0-17264 GCA_018230445.1 Heliconius hewitsoni | reverse complement strand
GAATAAAATATATATGAGAACTTCAGTTTGTGAAATGAGAATAAAATATATATGAGAACTTCAGTTTGTGAAATGAGAATAAAATATATATGACAAAATTACAAGTACAAGTATGGTTCAAATATTTTCTGTGAAATACTAATAAATTTTTAAGTTTTGAATTTTACCTTTATGTGTATTATAAGTTTTTATGTATTTCATAACTGTAGGCCCCCAGGAAGTACTCTATAGATTTTGATTACGCGGTGAATTTCATATCAAATACATTAAAATCGATGCATAAATACTCGTATGAAAGCTTTTCATATGAAAGCTTCTGATTGTGATGACTTTTTCTATGCTTTAAGGGACCATAGAGTTGAATATTTGTTATTAATTTCAGCTTGATACCTCCACGCGATCTTAATCACTGTTTACCATATTATCAACCAACCAGTACCAACTGATCCAACAAAATGTTTCCTTGTTTTAAAAACAATATAAGCAGGTAAAAATGAAAAAGTAGCAAGAAATTTAAGAACTTTATTCGTGACGTCGGAAATGAGTTACATAGAACAAGTTAAAAGTCACCCTTAGGTACAATATTGTTAAAAATAATAAATTCGAAGTTTCATTTTCAATACATTTCCAATTATTCATTAGATAGTAATTAGTATTTTTAAACATTTTTAAAGTGTTAATCCACACTTAGGAAAGATAAATACTTAATTATAAATAAGTATTTAGTAATTATAATTAAGTATTTAGTAATTAGTAGATGAAAACATTGATCACTTTAATATTCCGAAGAGAAGCGAATCACAAATGCTTATTTTGAATATTAATATCGTTAATATCATTAAAACTTCATCAAAAATGAACGCTAACGTAAGCTCTATACGGAAATCAAATATAATGTTACTTAGTAAAGTTGTATACAACAATGAAGTGTATGAAATACATTAAATTTCCAATAGTCAACAGCGTTACAAGAAAAATGCTAAAACAACTATTTATACAAAGATAAAGCCTTTTTAAAAAAGCTTATACACTACATCTATATGTACATCTATATCTATTTAAGAGAAACTTTTAACCACGACAGTTTGTACACGTTAGGCCTCGAGTGTCTACAGCTAGATCAACCTCTCGGTTCCTACCTAAGATATGAAGTTGCGGTGGCAGGTCCCCTCCGTCGTCTTCCACCATTTGGCAAATCCTTTCACAAGTGACCACTTTTGGCATCACCTACCCATACATTTGTAAAACAGTCGCTCTAATAACTCCTTATATCAACTACTTATACCGTCGGGTGCGTATATCGTTTATAATTTGAACACATCCACTATCTAAGTTTGCTATTCTTTGTATACTTCCTACCGTTACCGTTACAGGCGATGAACACGTATGCTTTTTTAGTCTTTATTAGTTAAGTCTCTTATATTTGGCTGATGGAGCCGAGGGATTGACGTCTTCTGGTCACTTGTTTCCAGAATCGTTTTTCGAAATGTTTCTCCTGCAAGAACGTTATATTAGAGACAAGAAATGTTCTAGAAAATTCTTAACGTGCAGTGATCAGATACTATTTTATATTGTATGTGCAAATATGTGTGTTCATCATGTTTTACATACTTCTAAATTATATGAAATCAATACAGTGTAATTCAATATCATTAAACTAATTTGCATAATAATAGAAAAAAAAACTATCTGATAAAGGAGGAAGGAAGCAACGAAGCGGGATGAATGAAAAGCGAAATGGATTTTTTATAAATATATTTCAAAACATTCCATCAAAATGGACAGATCAATTAATAATTTTAATAAACAAAAATATCTAACAAACTTTATCTAATTAAGCTGGATTTAAACATTATGGTAAGCAAGAACAAATGACGAGAAAATTTAGTGCAAGACATTATTACCAAAATTGTATAACATTTTTCTAATGATTATTATAATTTAAGTTCGAAGATAATATCGATAAATGTATTTAAAACAAATTCATAAGATTAGTTCAACAATTGAATTAATATATATGTAAAAGGCAATCGTATTGACCTATTGTATGGTCTTTATACATACAACTAATGCTTAATAGAGTAGCTACAGTGTACGTATTAAAAATACCAAGAAAAACTTGGCACAACAGGCAATAGTAGATTGATAAAATATTAGTTATTAATAATAATGAATTTCGTTTTTTGAATAGCGTTCACTTCCGCCACTCAACAGGACAATGCTTCGGGAATTCGGAGGATAATTTGGAACATAGGTGTCTTAATGGGAACGAAGTGTATTAACATAACGTTCCCAGATTCCCTCTGCCTACCCTGCTATGTGCGGGATGCAGAGTTGAGCTAAAAAATAGTGTTAACTTTTGTGTTTTTTCTCTTCACGCATCCTCAAAATCTTGCAGACTAGATAAAGAAGACGTATATGTTTTTAGGCTGCGTACCACACACATATACAGCAGGGTAAGTGAAAGAACCAAAGGACAAGTAAATTTTAAGGACACTCTATTCTCCAGCTCCATCTGAATTTGAAATATTGGCATATAGAGCGGCGAAACCCAACGCCGCACTAACTCATTATTCTTATTGAACATTGTCGAATCAATTTCGATAGTCATAATAGAAAAGACGTTTTGTTTGATTAATTTACAAATTACATCAAAAATATTCATAGAATGAATCACCGTTCAAATTCGGTTTAAATCCAGCAGACTTTAAGGCTGTTATTGACTGCATCGTTTAAAAGCTTTATTTAATATGGATCGAATACTTATATGGATGGAAAATAGTCATTACTCTGTTAATACTCACTCGTTAGAGATACTTATTTATAATAGTCATTCTAGGCCAATCTTCTACATTTTAATATTATTATTATGTAAAAATTCAACAACCCATCAATAATCGAGATACTTAAAGCTCATTGGATCGCGAAATTGTAACTTCTTATTAGTTATTATTAACAACAAGATTCTTAATTTTTTTCTTAAATTTTATCAAATCCAAATGCAATCAACAACGACCAAAATACAAAAAAAAATTTTAAATATCGCCGAAGCAAAATTGTCGTGGCCGCTAGTGAATATATTAATAATCTATTTTAATAAGGTTATATATAGGTAACATAAAATTATGAAGTGTTTCTTACATGCAACGATTCAACAAATAAATATTTTTTTATTTCTCTTTTGAAGATTTAGGTATTAGGTTTAGATTACAATATTAAGTCTTGTATTGAAATCTAAACAAGCTATATATACTATCGATAAATATTATTTTGGTTATCTCGTTTTTCTTTTTAATTCGATATTTCTCATTAACAATCAGTAATAATGTAAATAAAGGTGATAAGGATTTCACACGTATTTAAGAAAACCTTCACGTTTAATTAGACGATTTTATGTTTTTCAAAACTCAGTAAGAGTCGTGGCGAAATTTGTAAGGAAAAACAGTCTTTAAATGAATACAAAATAATGAAATAACAAAAATAAAAAAAATACAGTTATAATGTTTTAACTAGGAAAACTGAATAAAAAAATCTAATTCTTATTTTCTAAAAAAATATATATAAAAAAAGTATTTATATATAAAAAAAATATATAAAAAAAGTATTTATATCAGTTTTGCTGTTATTAAAATAAATGTATTTTTAACTGATATTAAAACTTTACTAATCCAGAATTCAATAGCGACCAAAACACAAATAAAAACATCTAAACATGGCCATTGACAAAGCATATTTTGTAATAGCCGACAGATTTGTAATTGCTCACGGAGCTGTGCCGCGGTGACAGCGGTCGCGGGTTCAACAGGAACGGTTCCCGGCGAGGGCTATCGGAGGACGCGCGGCGGCGGAGGAACCCCAATCTGTTGTTTTATATTTTTTTATTTATTGTGACGACACTCCGTTCACTTTTGTCATCAACGTATTGTGTATTGCGTGGCGAAACTTAAAGACGCGCTTTGCCTCGTTACCAGAGAAAGGAAATGAATTCCACCGAGTGGGAGTCGAACCCACAACCGTTCCCAACTAACCCTTGTAGGGCCACCAGGCCACAACGGTATCTAATGAAGTCAAGATACTTTATTTTCCCATATCGCTCATATGAGCGATATGTTTCACCATATGGTGAAACAAAGACGTAATTGTACTTTTTTAAAACTTTATGTATACGGAAAGGCTATTTATAAAATTTGATTTCGTTTCCATCAATATTTGAAAAATGCAAATGTATTATTGCTAAACTCCAAGTAGTTGGTTGGTCGATATAGTTAATATAGCATTTTGAACAGTTACTAATTAAATATATCTATTAATCTTAGTATACGAAGAAGCTTTCGATGTGATTGGAAAAACATCGATATCGAATATTCCGAGTGCTAGTACTTTTTCTTAACAATTAGAATTTATTTTTTCGCAAAAGTTATTTATATAAAAAAATTGAGAATATTTTGAGTAGGATTTCTTGAAAAAATATATACAAAATCAACCAATCAATATAAAATAAATTAGTGATATATTAGTATATTTTATTGATATTTAGAAAAGATTATTGTATTTATACAAAGAATAAATAATATTATAAATGAAAGTTTCTTACATCTTCCCGTTCTGGCATTGAGAGCGCGTCCGCGAACGCATCGTCTGAGCTTCCACTCGTGCCAGTTGTTCCATCTCCATAAGTTTCGTTTCTGTTTCTGGAGCTGTAAATTTTTTGTTATATTTATTTAAAATATTATAACTTGTTCATTCATAAATATAATATAGTTAAAATTTTACTTTTACATTAAGCACGAAAACAAAGACGTTTTTCAGGAAAACGAAAGCCCGGGATAAAATTTAATCTTATAATAACTAAATCATAATAAAGAAACCAATCGTGGCGCAGTAGCCAATGCAACTGAAAACGTAACAGGTTGTGGGTTCAATTTCCACTCGAGGAAATCAAATATTTATTCGTTTCATTTCTTTGCTCTGGTAACGAGGCACAGTGCGGCGTTGAGTACTGCCACACAACACCTGATAGCTCCAGAATTCGGCGGAAAATGGGAAACGGAACGCACTGGGATATCTTTATGGGAACGCAGTGTTTTATTATTATGTTCCCAGGTTCCATTTGCCTACCCTGTTGAGTGTGAGATACAGCGTGAAGCTAAAAATAATTAAAGTAATATACAAATATATATATTATAACGCACCTTTCCAGGCATATACAGAACTGCGCGAAGTAGTATGCGGGGCGGTGCGGCACAGCGTGACCGCGTCCGCGCTCGCCACGCGCCGCACCAGCGAGCGCTGGCACGCCGCGCGAAACGACCAGTGGTCGCGCGCGCCACCCTGACCCTGCAGGCCCCGGCGCACGAGTATGGGGAATCATTTGGAGAATAAATCACTTAAACGTATTTATTATCATTTTTATGGAGATATTAAACACATGATTGGAAAAGTAAGCAGTGGGAAATGAGTGCTTTTCCGTTCTTCGCTTTCTGATTTCGTGTAATTGTGTGATGAATAATAGAAGTCTTCATCATGCTGTGCTTTGTATTACCAGAGCGGTAAAATCTAATTAAAATAAATGGATGTTCTTTGAAATTGGTTTCTTGAATTCACAACGTTAACGTGTGCAATGTGAATGACAAAATAAATCAAACCTGAGGTGTCAAGATGATATTGAATGGAAGAAACGTAAGATAAGATATTATAATATTGTATTTTCTTATTGTTTTATTTTATATTTTATTATAGAGTTTATTTAAATTGGGACAATGCTTAAATTATATATACATATAAATAATAATAATCGAATTATAACCATTTTCAAACTACAAGATCCTTGAATAAACAACTAAAATTACACTCTCACTTATAACTAAGCATTAAACAGGACCTATTTCAAGTCTTAACAAAATTTGAATGCCAACCCAAGCCACTCGTTCCTGCTCCGCCAGTACATCCCTCCCCTGGTCCAGGGCGAGGCGCATCTCCGCGCGCGGACTGAGCCGCTCCGGGGACGTCGGCGGTCTCACCTCCGCACACTCTTGTGCTGGTGGTGGCTCCGAAGCTGAAATAGTTCCATTGGTTTGTTTAAATTTACTTTATTTTGGTCATATTCAATTCAATTTAATTTGATTTGTTTTGTTGCTTTTGTTATATACGGTGTTACAAGGGTGTCGTAGTTATAAAATTTTCTGGTTTTACCCATTTTGAGAACAGTGTTGGGAAAAAATGTAAATAGTTTGGAAAATTGCGTGTTGGAATTTTATTATTATTTGGTAAATTATGAAATATGTACTAGTTTGAAGGTTAACTATACCTGGTGACAGCTGAAGCAGTGGTGTCGGGTTGTGTATGGTGGTACGTTCGAGTGTGGAGGGCGTGCTGGCTGAACTGGCTGAGCCCCGCCGACCGCCGCCAGCATACGCTCGCTCCACAAACTCTTTTGAAACTGTAATAATAAATAATTCATCAAAATTGCCTTATATAGATAGATCACGTTATATATTAAGCCTGAAAATCTGTTCAAATAATTAAAATATAAAATAATTTATATTTAAAAACGAGGAAACGTATTTTAAATTTGCACATTTAACCAGGATTTTCAATTCTTGCGACATTTTGTCAAGTTCTGAATTTGTCACTTAGAACATATTATTATGTTATAATATTTTTAAAAAGAGGTACGAGGCAAGAGGTTCCTTACAAAAATTAGAGGTCTTGAGCTTCAAGCTTTCTGAAATTCAAGCTTAGCTTGACAGAGCCCTTTCATCTGATCCCTCACCTGAACTAGCGGCTTTAATATCATATTTTCCATCCCTTTTAAGGCTATTATTTTTTAAAGTTTAACTACAATTGCGTTTTCAGATTTTTCTTGAACTATTTGTAAAAATAAAAAGGCAAATTTTATAATTCTAGATCATCCGGAATAAATAGGCGTTTTGCAATATAAACGGCCATATCTTTTTTTATTGATTGAAATCAATCTTGAATAAATAATAATAATAATAATATCAATCAATCAGTGGGGAACGGAGTGTCTTTCACTACGTGCCCTCTGCCTACCCTGCAGTGTGCGGGATACAGCGTGAAGCTGAAATCAATCTTATCGTAGGGATCGTAGATCTGAGTATTGTTTGATCGTAGAGGTTTGAATTTTAACTCGACATTTCTGGGTTCCTGAGATAAGGGCTCTTGACGGACGGACAACAAAGTGATCTTATAAGGGTTCCTTTTTTCCTGAAAAGGTATGGAACCCTTAAAAGCAAAAAAAACATCTAAATTGAAATCCTTTTGGCGTCCAATTTAAAAATCAACGTACCAGATTGTAAGGGCATCGAAGGCGCCTCGTTGGTGGGAGTCCTGTCGGGACTCAGCTCGCACGCGGCGCCACCAGCGCGCCCCCCTCCACGCCGCGTGTCCTCCGCGCCGCACACACCGACCTCTGCTTCTGAACAACCACCCAAATTACATCTCAACCCATAAATAAACATCCCATGATAGGTATCGAGTGTTTTATTGTGATAGTATCCAGAATTAAGCAAGGAAAGCTGCAACAAGTGACGTAATCGTGTCTTTTCATGTATAAAAATAATTGGTGTCAGTGTGAGTGCAATAGACACATGCTTGGGAAACAACATTTATTATACAGGACGATTGTTATCATTCTTAGTCCCTTAAGGTACAAAATGCATGCATCGTGCTCGATGACGTATGTCAATATAAAATACTGATATACGGAAATATAATTATGTCGTTTTTCTCTTCTCACCTTTCAATTTTAATCAAGAAGTCCACTTTGCTGTCAAAATGTATTTTGTTAGTATTTACATGTTGTGTGTATTTATTGTATCCTTATTTATTTAAATGGTATTTACAGTTATTTATGAAAAAAACCTTTTTTGTATCCATCCCTATTCATATGAGTAAAGACTAAATATATAATCAAAAAACGTTCGACTAAAAGTTGCGTCAATAATCGTCTGTCTGTCACAAAACTAATCACAACTAATAAAACAATTAGACCAAAAGTTGAAAAAATGTAGAAGCTAAATATGAAACTTGAAGAGAAAATCTTGTACGTATAAAAAAACATCTAAGGCGGTTACCTGGCTCTGAAGCAGAGGGCGGCTGGTGCGCGCCGCAGCAGTCGTCAGCACCGAGGCCACGCCCGCTGCCCTGCGCCAAGCGCCGCACCAGCGGACCAGTCACAATGTGAGATATAACCTAGCTACGGTCTATGCGACTACTGTTGCCAATAACCCCGAGATATAAATTTTAATTTGAATACAATATATAAAAACTATTATTTTATATTCTTTTTTGGCCGGACGTGTAGCTGATTTAATGCAAGCGTGACTGGGCTTAACATTATCGTAATGGTCTTTGCGACTAACATTGCAAACAAGATATAAATTCGATTAAAATAAGTTATTTCCATATTATTGTTATTTTATTAGTTTATTATGTGAAATATATCTGGACCCAAGCGTGACTGCTCCGAGTATTATACGAATATGAGTGAAATGTATAATTTACACAAATATAGGTTTGACCATTATATATCTTAATATATACATTATTTTTGAAATATTAGTATAGTATGTGGGATAAATTTTGAAAAAAAATACTGATGGTTTAACAAGGATTCCCCATTCCCCATTCAGAACCTAAGTAAAATAAACATTAAATGGATTAGGGTCATGCAACAAACTACTCTCTAGGATTTGCATCTCATTCCATGGATCGTTTTTACATGCTTGGTATTTCTCATACGGCAACGATCATTCGACCACACCTAGGACTCTAGATCTGACAAAATTGCTCTTGAACATTTATAAATTGTTCTGTTAATTTGACAAACAATTTTGTCAAACTGTTTTACAAAATGGTCTAGTAATGTGTATTTTAACTGTTTTGTTATAAAAAAAACTGAATAATTTTATTTTATTGAAAACGTCATATGAAATTTTATGAATTTCTTTCTACGTATTTACGTGATATTCACCTGGTCGTCAGAGTTGGTGGGTGTTGGTTTGTTGTCTTCACTGCCACTGTCAGATCCATCTTCTTCGAGAAGAGGCTCTAATCTTCTTCGGAATACGTCCCTATTATCAAATGTCTTTATTACAAAAATATTATTTGACAATTGTATTTAATAATCTCAAAATACTTAAAATAATACGCTTAAAAGTTCGTTATCTTGGTTTTCTTGGCATGGACCTGATGTCCATGATTCATGCAATAAAAATATAGTATTATGTTAAAATACGAATATTACCACCAGATCCACAAATGTGGTAAACATTTGAAGCAAATTAGACGGCAAGCAATGTGTCAAAATAGCGTTGCAAGATTGTCTTATAATGATTAATTAAAAGCTGATTAAAGCGTGTAAGAAATAAGATAAAAATTATGTCTTACACATGCATGTACCTAGGAAGAAGTGGTCTTAATGTAGTTGGCCCAGTGATAGTGGGTGCCATCAAGAGTTCATCCATCATCAGCTCTGTATCATCATCGCCGGCGTATGAAGATGATGACTTCGTTGGTGACTAAAAATATGAGCTTCTGTTCATTTATTTTTAAAACGTTTTAATTTTACTTTTATCTTTTCTGTTAATTAACATATCAAAATAATGTATGCTTTACACTATGTGCAAAAGTTAAAGTTACAATATGGAAACATAAATAGATAATATCTTACAGAAAGTGTTCCATGTTCAGAATCAGGGAGATTATCTGAAAGATCTCCTGAAGAAGGAGTTCCCCAAGCTTCCTCTCCACTCGCGCCACTACCTTCACCAGTCTCTATTGTACCATCTTCTGTACCTAGCGCCGACTTCCAATCTCCAACTCCAAGACACCTAAATTACGTATTTTTTTATTCAATAACTCCCTCTAATATTTTCACGCTTAAAATTATATTTAAATTATTAAAAGTAAAGAATAGAACTATTGTAAAATTACTATTACTATGAACACGTTTAATTGGTTCTAATTTTATAAGAAACTACAATTTAATTGAAATATTTTCTAATATAAAACAATATTCGTTTAAATTTAAACTGAAACTAATAATAAATCTATAACCAAATTGATAAAATTAATAAGTAAATGTTATTCTATAGAATTAAAATTTTTAAAAGATCTAGCATGAATTAATTAATAGATCTACGTCAATTCTATGTAACGTTATATTGCTTATTTAAGATTAATATATTCTAATACAGCATCTTCAACACTAGCATCATCTAGATTTTCTATAAAAAATATTATTGAATATATGTAAGTTATAAAATAATATATAGCATATGTTCTAAACAATCAAACAAGAACCATCGAAGTCATACACATACTCAGCGTTTCTTTTCCTTTTGTGTCGTTTCCCACCTAGTTTATAAGGAGAAAGATAAATTATTGACCATAATATCAATACTGATAGACATGACCGTAAAAATGTTAGGTATTATGAATATAACGGAAAAATTCGAAGAATTATGTGTTTTTTCTATGTATTCACAGATTTTGATGAAGCTGTGATAGGAATATTTGTATAGTAGGAAATATTGTTATTAAATTATAACTAAAGAAGTGTATTTTTTTTAATTAACTGAACGAAGGATTCGATTTTTATCTTTTATTGTAATTATTAAATAACAATACGAACCGTTCCAGGAATGACGGCTGCTTGTGAGCTATAGAAGTATTTGGCACGCTCTCAGTGTGACTAAATATGTTCATTTTTTCAACAACAAAAGAACCAGCTCTAGCAGTCCAACCCATGATACCTCCAGCTGCGCTAGATACTGTAGGCAATATAAAACAAATATCCAAATATATCTTAATTTTTACATTTTAAATAGAATTCATTATATGTAGAGATGATTTATGTTAAAATTACCTGTGCTATATGTTTTAGCAATTTCTGATTCCTGTGTTGTCAGTCTTACATTACCATCATCAGTCTCATCTGATGGGAGCCGTTCCAAGCTTGACATAGTACCGTATCTGTATTAGTATTAAATATATAAGTATTAAATTAGTTAATTAACTTTTAGAAAAAGCCTAAAGAAGATGAAAAATTTATGATTACCGTTTTAATGTAACATAAGGTAAGTCTTCGGGAACATCAGGGGAATCAGGAGACTCATCTATTAGGTCATCCTGAAATTGAAGCAGTAATAATGGAACTGAAAGTAATATATTTTCAAGTATAAGATATTGAGATATACTTACAGTCTTACTTGTTGTATTATAATCAGGCGTAGGTGGAACTACTGCTATATTAGGTACGGGTGATTCGGATTTAATAGAACCTAGGCTACCGGGTCTTGAATTAGTTCTAAGAGCACTAACACCAATATGTTCATAATTTGTCCTTTTGAATGGCTCCACTCTCATAAGATGAGCTGCAGGATTGATAGCTGATAAGCCCATCAACATTAGTGGACCTAATTCAGAATCTTCATCTGAAAAAACATCACTAGTATTCGCATTTATATCCTCAATACCTTCATTTTTTTTATTAATGTCACCATTCATTTTACTGACAGCGGATATACCCATTCTTGGTGACCTTCTCATACCTCTTTCTATTCTAAAATCATTGTCATCTTCATGTATTGAATCATCATCTAAGAAAACTGAAGATGTTCTCAAACAAGTTCCCACATTTTCTCTTTTTGTAATTATATTCATTCCTAATATTTTGTTTAAAACGGTTTCCGCCTTTTGTCTTGTTCGTTCATCTTTTCTAATAGTTGCTGGCGATGGATGTGTTGACTGTTTTGTTTTTGATAAGACAATACTTTCAACACATTTAATTTCATTTAAGTATTTCTCTTGAGCTATAACGCATTGAACTTGGTTAGCTATATTTGAGCTAGATGTTCTTAAGTCATTTGAACTAGAATTAAACACCATAGAGCTACAGGTCGTATGACTAGTTGATAAGGGACTATTTCTACTACTAGAGGTGGGGCTAGGTGATCTAATTGAATTTTCTTTTCTCAGTTCTAAGTGACTCTTTGTATGACTTTTGGTAATACTTCTATTCAAAACACCTGAATCAGTTTTCAGATCATAAGATTTAGATTTGAGCATTCTTTGACTTTGTTCTATAGAATCTATTACTTTAATGGCAGCTTTAGGACCATCTTCGGGTCGTATTCGGATAGCACCTTTACGTTCCAAGTGAGTGAAGTGCTTTTGTTTGCGGTTACCGCAGTGTGCGCTACAGATACTAGTGGTACTTTTCACTGAGGCTGATTTAGCGGAATTTTGCGGCGATGCTTCAGGTTTAGGCTTAGGAGGCATTGGAGGGTCTTTTTGTGAAATTAATGGGCTATTAGGTTTAGATAAGCACTTTTTGTGACATTGTCGACACACATGAATAGTGTCCACTACAACTGGACTTGTTCGAACCGTTATCTGAAAAATGTTTATTGAATTTGAAAATGGCCTTGCTGTTGATTAACTTAATTTTATAGGATTTGGCTCTACTAAGCGCTTACCTGACTTCCGGAATTACTGCTTTTTGATGGACTTCTATCATTTTCCTTTTTTTCGACATTATTAACTACTGCACTCTCTGGAGTATCTACATTACTTTCTACAATATCAGCTACTTCTAAAAGATTCAGCTCTTGTGATCTTTTTCTAAGCTCTTCCACGCTCCACATCTACAATAAATTTTTAAAAATGGTTGTAGCAATAAAGCTGAATGATTATTCAGGAATTTTATTTGTTTTTGACGAAACTTACTTCCATATCGGGTTCAGGAGGATCTAGTTCCTCAGCTTCAGGTAACTGAGTCATCCATCTCTGAAGATGAAGTGTCGACCCGCGACTTCGGTTACTTCTCGCTCCTTCTACAGCACTTCCACCTGCCCCAGTTTGCGTTTCCGCAGAACTTCGTCGTGTCTACAATATTTTGATTTAAATATGTTTTTTTTCGTTTGTTTCTTTTATTAATTTAAATATAATATATATTTAAATCTACTGATATTGTTTATAGTTTTATTAAATCTTGATAACAGCGATATAATAAAATTGCTATGTATTAAATAATGTATTTAATAATATAAATTATCTAAATATAAATATATAAAATACTATAGCAAATATATCAACATTTTTATTTTTTTTTTATTTGTAAATCCTCAGTATAAATTTGATTAGCCAAAAGTGTTTTTCTTATAAATATATAAAATTAAATAAGCTTCAGCTTATAAAAATAATAATATTAAATTTTATATTACATTAATATCATCAGTTCTAATGCATTGCACTAAATAATTTATACAAATAATAGAGTATATGAATTGCTACGTATTGATATACATTTGTGTACTACAAAGAAAAATGGTAGGTAGCGTTCGATAGCGTCGCAAAATAGGGGGTTTATTTTAAAATGTCAGAAATAAAAAGAAAATTACCATTGACAATTTCACTTTATTCACCGATCATAATAAATTTCTGCTTCGATCTAAACAAAACATCCAAATTTTATATATCGATTATACGTCACGTAGAACCCAGAACAATAAGTAAAATGCTTTCTCAAAATTATTACTCTTTTCCTCATTATCTAGACTTATTTTACACAGCCAAAGACATCAAAAATTATTGAATCTAACTACCAAAAATGTTTTTACAAAAATTAGGTCATACATCGAAAACCCCGGAAATAGGTTATGTGAACATTTTACGATGCTAGCGATTGTACATACGCGCTCGTCTATTCTCTTAGAACAAACATGATCAAAGTCAATGTGAGCATCAATTGTTTAACAAAAAGCAGTGACTACTTGAATTCACACAACTACCATTTTTCATTGTAACACATTATTCTAATGGCAATGCACTTAAAGAAGCGATACGGAAAATAAATTGTGATATAATAATGAAATGTGAAACGAATTTCGCAAAACTAATCGCCAAATATCCACATGACCTGTACAATTTTGTGATTATGTACAGACGGCCGTCCACTCTAGTTAATACTAGTACGTACCCAGCTGTAGGCTTTACAGGGAATAGACAGGGACGATGGTCACGAGATAAAGCTAGTAATTATAACAGACTTAATTTTAATAGATAAACAAATATAAGTTTCCTCGTATATGAAATAAAATGCCTTTAAAGAAAGACAAAAATTAACATTGCCAGATAAAAATAACTTAACGATAAAGAAAAATGTTGAGCAACATGCTGTTTCTTTGGTAAAACAAATTTAAGATAAGGACGGAAGACTCAAGAAGCAATACAAAAACTATTAGTTCAAAGTCGTATAAACATCCCTACAATTGGTACCCTATAGTTACACATTTGACACTGAATCCTATATTATGGTAAATTGTATAATATCGGCATACATTTAAGGGAGTTTTAAGAACTCAGTTTAGTAATTTCAGTCCTGTTCAGTTTTATTCCACGTACCCAGCGGTTGTGCTCGGAAGGGGCTTACATCTAGACTATTCTACGTATATAGCCAAAATACCAAGATCTGGGAGCACTGATAATGTTCGAAAATATATCTCAAAATGTTTGCCACAACCTTATCTTAACCCTCAATTATAAGCAAATTTAACAATCTAACACGTTTGCTTTCATTTACTTACATAAGAAGCCAAAAAGGGTGTTTTTATTCTTTTTTTAAAAAAAACATCCATATATTAAAAATTTGGATGTAGTCATGATTTGATTATGATAATATCATAATTACATAAATTCAATTACTTTTTATGATCCATTGCCATTTGACATTAATCTTTTGTTCAAATTTTCATACCTTTTGTTATAAATAGATTTTTTGGTAAAATAACTATAAGTAGGCTCGATTCATAAGATGGTAATGACAACATACACTTACGTTACGACGGACATTCATTGAAGTAAGACTAGATCATATCTAGGACATTCCGAATATTTACATTGTAAGCCAATATTTGGGATATCGTTTTAAGTGACAAAATTTTATAGTAATTTTGACAATTTTGGGGTATTAAATATTATTTCTTCGCATCCGGGGAAAGAAATTATCTAACTCCGGATCGGACTCCGCGGATCAAAGCTCTAAATAGGCTGGTGGGGTCGGTCTTTCTGGTAGAGGAACTCTAGGCAGTAAAGGATCTTCAGGAAGAAATATGCGCTCTTCGACAGCATGTTTATATGAAGGGTCTACGTCTAAATCAGCTAAAGCGAGATCAGCCTCAAACGATTCCCATCTACAAGGACTAATTTCGGAATAATCCTCTCCACCGTCAGGGGTAAGTTGGGCACTGGGAGACGCTGGCTCCTCGTTCCTTTCTATACTCGATGAGGATACGAAATGGGATGAAAATGTTTGTGAATCAGCGGGGGAGAGGTTAGCAGATGGAGTTTCTGGAGTTGGGGCTGTTTTCCAAACAGTACTAAGAGGCCCTCTAACTGGTTTTGGTTGGGGGGAGTTAGAATTGGATCCTACATCAAAGCTAACTCGGACTTCCTTCTCGGGTCGTTCTTCGACGAGCATATTTAAGTGAGAACGGTAAGAGCTGGCAGGTAAGAGAGCGAGGCTAGAGTGTCGTTGAATGCTGGATCCTGATACCTGGCGTTGTTGGGAGTCGAGGGTCGCGAGGCTGAAGGTTAGTTGGGGGTCAGGTGAGTCCAAGGGCGATCCGAGAGGTGTCCCAGACATTGTGTGAGCTCGATATCTGAAAAAAAGTATAAATTATGTAGCACAGTTTTAAAAATATAAAATATCTGGCTGTAACGCAATGGTTTAATTTCATTTCCTCCATAAAGGAAGATAAAAAGGGAAACTTAAGTTGTATCATTTAATAAAATGTCCCTTAAAAAGGCAGCAGTAGAGTAGAGAACGTAATAACTTTAGGTTTTCCTTGCCTACCCTGCTAAATGTAGGAGGCGGGAATAGATAAGATAATAAAATTAAAAACAAACAATAACAGATTAACTTGCATATAAGTAGTACTCTAATGTCGTATTTACATTTGCCTCTGTAACAAGCTTTGCCACACCGCTTTCAAGTCAATAGAAGGTGCCCGCAGTGCAATGGGTCGAGACCGCGCCGGGGTCCGTGGGGCACACGACACTAACGGACTCTCGCCGCCAGCTCTACCCAATATTAGACGGAACTCCGTCGCTGAAATGAAATAAGTCATTTTCCATACAAAATTTGGGACATATCATACACATACATACGATATATTTTTAAAAGTATAAACACATTTAGTATCTGACAATTCAGCTAAATGTATAATGACCGTTTGTTTCATTATACTGACAGCAATTTTACACGTTATGTTTTTTTTTTTAATGAAATAATTAAAAGTGATTGAATAGATTTTTCATTTCTTCGCTCTGGTGTCGAGGCAAATTGCCGATTGCGGCAAGGGGGAAACGGAAGTATCTTAATGAAAACGAAGTGTCTTGACACTAGGTTCCCAGGTTCTACCTGCCTACAATGCTATATGCGGGATACAGCATGAACCAAAAATAATAATAATAAAAAAATATATAAAAAAAACAACATATTAAACTGAACATAAAGGTAAATACTGACTTTGGAAATTATAAATTTAATAATAATACACTACAAAAATTATCATTAAAGTCTGTACCTTTTTTCCTAATATTAAACTGTGCTTCTGACACCGTTCCTAACGCCACAGGTTCTTCTGTGACAAAGAGGACTCGATCCCGCGAGACCGTGGCAAAGAGCAATAGATCAGTGAACAACAAGGCCCAGTACGGTCTAATTGTCCTCCCTTCAACCCGAGATAATTCCCCTCCAAATATCCATTGCCTTCCAGCTGTACTTAAGACGAATGGCTGAAAAGAAGTCATAGAAAGTCTTGACGTGATTTCTTGGAGTAAAAACGAACGAATACATAACGACAATAACGGATTTAGCAGTTTTACACTCTAAGATGACGACATTTTCTCGTAAGTTTGATACTCACCTTACATCTAGTGAACACGAGGCGACTCTCTAGATCAGCAACCGAGAGCAATGGCTTGCCGTCACCCGCGAGACCCATTAGGCCAGAACCAGCTGTCACGTCCTGATAACCACTCTGGAAATTGAATAATATTATTTTACTTATATATATTATACGTATTTTGGAGTTAAAAATAAAGAAGTGCTTTTTAAACATTTTTTAAAGTGTTATTCCTAAGTGTGGAATAACACTTTAAAAAATGTTGAAAAATATTTAAAAAATAGTGTTCTCTCTTGCCAGACGATAATTCTTAGTAATTATCTTTGGGTA
>DWAN01001618.1:0-17265 GCA_018230445.1 Heliconius hewitsoni | reverse complement strand
ATATATATATATATATATATATATATATATATATATATATATATATATATTGAGTTCAATGGCTATTTTTACTTTTCTATTACAAATGTTTGGCGTTAGATAACAATAGCGTGTAGAATGTACTGACGTGACGCACTTTTGCATATCAGACTAACGACAACTTGTGAAAGTTATTACCGCAATTATTGTGCCATATATGTATAGGTTTGTCCCAGTATGGAGAGGACTGAGAACGTAGCGTCTTATACAATTGGATATGCCAATGTTCCTTTGCTTTCTTCAAAGGAGGAAGTGGTAGGTTAAAGAAACTTGTGATAGATCACTTCTCCATGAAACAAAAAAAAACAAACTTAAAAGAGATTCCCTAGAACGGTATTCGAACCAACTATCAATATGTCCAGTAATATATCATTATAGAATTATATATAGAATTATACTAATTACATTATAGAATTGTACTAATTACATTTTTTTAAATATTTTAATTATAACGCATAGAAACAACTATACTACTCAATTGTAATAAAATAATCTACATACATAGAATAAGTTCTTTGATTTTCACATACAAAGAATCAAATAATAGAATATATAAATAAAATCTTTCACTGTATCACAATCTTTACACTTCGCGGCTTTTAGCTGTGAAAACAACGTGAAGGGGTCGCAAGTAACGGAATACACTGTACCTCCCGGCGGTGCGGCTCTTTGAACAATGGAATGACACTTGAGTATTTATCGCACTTTTACATTGACGCCTCTACAGTGGAGTGAGTATAGGAATACACATGATCGTGGTGGTTACTAGTTCGATGCACAGACGAAGAAATGCGAATATTAAAAAAAAAACTTTAATTCATTGTGGTTAGACAAATCACGACGTAACATTTCTAAAATGGATGAATATTGGAGAATAGATTGCCTAAATTTTGGAGAGAAATTCTTACGAAGAAAGAAGTTGATAGAAGAAACAAAAAGTTGATACAAAATTATATACACACATGTACCTATTTAGAATTTCTCAAACATTATTCGCGTCATCGAGTGAATGAGTGAGTGGCCAATGAAAGGCAAAAACTTGAGTAGTAAGAGAGCCAGAGTGAGACCTCACTTAAGTTTCGAGATTCAGTATCGATGATACTGGAGGAAGGTTAAGTAAAAAGCATGAGTCCCCCTGAAGTACTTGTGTATGATCAAGTCGATGACAGAGAACGAGGTACGCAGAGACCGTATCGTCTGGCGCTCCTTTCTCTTTGGCTGTTCTGCTAGAATAATGCGTAAAGCTAAAAAAAAAAATGATTTCTTCGCTTTGAGTTTCACCACTTAACATGCAATACATCCAGAATTCGGCGGAGCGTGAGGAACGGTGTGTCTTAACACTAGATTACCCCTACCTACCCTGCTGTATGCGGGATGCAACGTGAAACTGATTAAAATAAAAAAAGTATTCAGAATGTAATAAATTCAAAAGTATTCAGAATGTAATAAATTCAAAGTTTTCTGTTGAATTTCGATAAGATTTTGAACCGCAAATCTGACGGTTTTTTTAACAATAGAATGGTACTTAAGCGTTTATCCCTCTTTTATATTGTTCTAGGTTTGAGGGCTACTTACTATGAGTTAAGCTACCATTTATATTTTTATACATATATGCTTTTTATATTTACACATCGTCCGCATGTAGAGCTGATTAGACATACAATACCTAGTGTTAAGACACTCGGATAAATCAAGGAACTCAACGCTGGGCGTTCTAATATTAGAGCAGGCAGATGAAAATATATATGTTTTTAAATAAATATTTTCCTGAAGAATTGTGGAAGTAGGCGTTCTTTAAGCTTACCCTTAGGTTGCAAGTCCTGGGCACTGCTCTGAGCTCCTCATCAGGCAGCATGATGGGCCGGAATCCATGCAATTTCTCCCAAACATACGTATTTTACTGCATAAAAGTTTTCAAATAATTAAACGTTTATATACTATTATAGCAATACGAAACATATGAAAAAATACACAAGTACTATATTCAAGTGAATTGTCAATGTAAATATTAGCCTAATAACACTCCTACGCTATACGTTCTCCATGTTCCTCCCAATTTTCGAGACATTGCGTGTTGGGTGGCGAATCTCAAAGCTACGCTTTGTATTATTAATAGATTCATTATCATTTTCTCGAGTGAGAATCGGATCCACAACCGTCGCATTTATAGTCAGATGCTATACTAGTATTTTTATTTTAATACTGTAAAATAAATCAAAATATTTGCTTTTTATTTTTAATGAAAAAGAAATAATGAAAAATGAATTACAGGATGTAACGTAACCACTACGCAAACAACAAACGACGTGATATATTGCTGAAGTTTTTTATTTTATTTTACTTTGCGGAAACGCACCCTACAAACTGTACTGCCTTGACACCTCCATACACTATTTTATAATACTTTTAACATTGCCCTCTATAATTTAGTAGTTAAAAGTAGTACAAAAAGAATACAATTTAACGTTGATAATGTCAAAATGGAAATTCACATAATATTATGTATATATATTTCCATGGTATTCCTATATAACTAAGTGAAGTTAGAATGAAAAAAAGTGCTGAAGTGAATTGGGCTTATTTGGAAGAATGAGTGATATAAGATTAAGAGAAAGAAGCAAAAGTTAGGGGGGCAACTCGGTTGATGGTCCCCCGGAGATGTAAGTGCAGGTTGAGGACAGTGGACGAGGCGAAAGAGGTATGCAGAGACCGTAGCGTTTAGTGACTCTGCTAGCGCTAAAACGTAAAGTTAAAAAAAATGTAAAACATATTTTTACTTCCATTAGTTTTATTCTATGATATAAGTAAATTGTATTTGTGATATTTCAGGTGTTTACTACACAATGGCTGTGGTGGGACCAGCGCTGGGCTACGTGCTCGGAGGCCAAATGCTTAAAATTTACACTGACTTCGCCAACGTTGATTCTGAAACGTAAGCATGACCCTTTCATATGAAGTCGTACGTTTCTACATATCCTGCTATATAGCAGGATATGTAGAAACTTACACTCCGTTCTCTTTATTCCGAGTGGCAGAAGTCAAATCGCGATCAAAGTTTGTAAGGAAGTGCGTTTTTGCTTCTTTGTTTGTATTAGAAGAGTTGTTGAAAGATAAACAAATGAACGATTTCTGATCGAATTCTTTTTATCCTGTAATCATCATCAGTATCATTCAAGTATCAATATAGATATAGGTCAAAATTATATAATATTATGAGGCCATCGTAGGTCTGACTGTAAACGCAACTGTTTTAACATCGATTCTCACTGAGGGAATAAATTATTTAAAAAAAAACCGCAGCGTAAAGTTTCACTTAAACACAATGCCTAGAAAACTACAATACGTTATATTAATATATGCGGGATAGAGCGTGAACCTTAAAAGCAAAAAATCTAAATTATCCAAAATTTCCAAGGTAACTAAGCCCAGTCACCAAGCACGACCTTACCTTACCTGCTAGTCGCTACCTAATTACTCGTGGCCGTCTTCACGTTTTTAATATTTCACCCGCAGCGACACGGCTTCATTCAGGCAGCTCGGGCTCTCGCTTTCATCTTATTGTAAGTCAACTTTTCAACTTTTGCAGCGAAATTAAAACCACCGCTCTATACTTTAATGGCTTCCTAAATATAATTTGCGGAATAAAATCTTTCAATGATCCTGGTATTTTAAACGGTTTCCTTCTTAAATTGTGTATAATGGAAATTTGTTAAGATTTTCGTGTGCGATTAATATTATGGTATTTTTTTGGGTTCCGTAACTTTTAAGGAAAAAAAGATATTTTATAAGATCACTTTGTTATCCGTCTGTGTGTGTGTGTGTGTGTCTGTCTGTCTATTTGTCCATCTGTCAATCTGTCTGTCAAGAGCCTCTATCTCGGGAATGCTTCGGGATATTGAGTTGAAATTCAAATCGTATACTCAGATCAACGGTCCCTACGTCGTATTTCTACATTTAGTTAAAAAAAAGATATCGCCGTTCATATCGCAAAAACGCATATTTTGACACTATAAAGGGAGTCAAAATTAATATGATACTTCTTGGTTGACCTAGAATATAGAAATGTGGCAGGTACCATTCCCGACTCGCATTTCGGTTTTTTATTATTGGTGTTTCAAATCTAAGAAGCCGTCGTCGTAGCACAGACGGTATGCTGCGTCTACGTCGACTGCAAATGCGACGATAGTGGCTTCGATTCGCACTCGGGGGAATCCAATATCATTTCCACGTTGTGGTCCTCGCCGCGCTTGCAAAGGACAAAGCACAGGGTTGAATTCCGCCACTCAACATCTATATGATGGAAATCCCGCTGTTAAAATTTTTATTTGCCTCTTCTTCGACGAAGAGTGGAGAGCGGGCGTCACAACACTACGCCCCCTCTGCCTACCCTGTTACATGCTCGATACAGCGAAAAGCTAAAAAAGTTAATAAAATAAACAACATCTAAATAAATTTTGTTAAAATGTTTTCAGTATTTACGCAATAAACATAACAAAGGGCTATGAAAAGAATTAAACGTCAGAAACCGTCTCGCAGTTTACATTTATTTGTACAATCGTTCAACTGGATTCTTTTACTAGATTTTATTTGCGGCTCCTTTAAAAGAGTAAATTTATGGCCAAAAAGAAACTGAGCGGGTGGCGTTTTCTTTAGAAATGCAACGATAATTATAACAAATATAGAGGTTTTAATAAAATGCTTAGATGCTTTGAAAATTATTTATCATAACTGAGATTATTTTTATTATAATATATTTTAATTTTTATTTATATATATGCATGTCATAGTAATTTTTTATTAGGTTTACAAATTTAAAATTGTCTCTTAAGATAATCCATTCTTCTATACCTTATGTACTCTAAGCTGAAAAGTTTGTTTGCTTGAACATGCTGATCTCAAGAACTACCTACCTACGAACGGAGTGTCACAATATTAGGTTCACTCTGCTTACCCTATTACACGGTACACGGTATTCAAGGTGAAGCTAAAAAAGCTTTAAAACATTTCAACTGTTGCACGTTAGTGAAGTTGACTGGTTTTAATTTATAATTTAATAACATATTCTATTTATTCTCATTAAAAGTAAAGAAGGGATATCAAAGAAACTGGACTTCTATCATAGTACCCTATGGTAATAATACAATATATTTCTTAAGCATAATATACATAAATCCTCAACTATAATTAAAACAATGACAATATTAACTTAGAAAGCAGCATAACGTATTGTATATATTATATCCGTATGCAAATGAACAATCCTCGAAACGTTGAAATGTGAAGGCGATCCCTAATGAATAAGAATAATAAACCAATGTCGATATTATGCAAGATAATATTATGAAAACTTCACTTTTCAGTGATTTACTTTATAGAATTCACGTTCTGTATGGATTTATTTGGATTCGCGCTGTATTCCGTATATAGCAGGTTAGGCAGAAGGGATCGAGTGTCAAGACTCTGGTACACCAACTTTCTGCCTAATTTTCGAGGCCTTCGATGTTGAGTGGCGGAGCTTAACGCTGCGCTTGGTCTTATTACTTCAACGAGAAATCAGCACAATTCAGTCCGTCAAGCGAGCACCGAGCGTACGATTGTGTGGGGGTCAGATTCTGTGTCAATTCCAGAGATGAGTAAATTGCAATTGACAATTAAAAATTATCATCTCATCATTCATTTGTTCGGAAATCACAATAAACACTTAAATAATTGTTAGTTGTAGTGTAACAATTATTACTATTTCTGTTAATATTTAATTGTTATTTGCAAATTATATTTGCCCAATTCTGTCCACTAGGTTTTGTTCAATATAAAAAATAATTCACATTTGTATAAATAACTTAACACATTATTATATATTAATATGTAACTTAATAACGCATTGTTCCAGGTTAGGTATAACCCCACTCAGCTCCTCCTGGATAGGCGCTTGGTGGGTGGGCTTTATATTCTCTGCGCTGCTGTGCCTTATCGTCGCGCTGCCACTGCTCGCGTTCCCGTACGAGCTGCCTGGTATGTATACCTATGTTAATTTTATGAATAAATTTACTATATACATACATAGTGTATGAATTTTATATGTATGTTTAGTTATGTTGTGGTAACTAATGAAAATTTGTATAAAATACGATATCGTGACTTGCTGTGGACTCCACTTAAAAAATATTTTATATTGTTTTCGTAGGCTAGGTAAAACTAGATTTTTCAGCTCCAATTGTTGTCCAACATATCATGGCCGCTTAACTTATTTTGTACTTTTATTTTTTTCTAAATAATTTTATATTATTAATCATACACTTAATAATAAAATTAATGCGTGTCTTGTAATAGGTTTAATTAATGAAATATATAATGTTAGTGATTTTCACTAGCTGTCAATGATGCATGAGTTTATTATGTTTTGTTGTAATTTTTATCATCTCTAACACAGGATGCGCACGATGACGCAACTGGTTGTGGGTTCAGTCCTCATTCGAGGAAATGAAATATTTACTTAAATTTATATTTTCATTTCTTAACTTTGGTGTGGAGGCAAAAGCACCTCCAGAATTCAGCGGAAAGTGGAGAACAGAGTGTTTTAACACTAGGTTCTACTTACGCTGCTGTGAGCAGGAGATACAGCACGAAGCTGATTTAATTTTTGATTTTAATTCTAACACAGGTGCGGCAGAAATTCGGGCATCCAAAGTATCTGAAGCTCATGAAGGTGCGGCCACTAAGTCGGCGGCGTTCAACGCATTACACGAACTGCCTAAAGCGGCTGGAGCCCTCTTCAAGAACCCTACATTTATGTTTCTTAATTTAGCTGGTGCAAGTGAAGGAATGCTTATATCCGGTTTCGCTGCTTTTCTCCCAAAACTAATTGAGAATCAATTTTCTGTGAGGGCATCTGAGGCGGCCATGTTGTTGGGTTAGTGTTGTTTTTAATTCATTTAGATTTTTTAATTTATTTGTATTTTTTTTAATTTATATTATGTTTATGAATAATGAAATATTTATGAATATACAAAAATAATGAACTGTGATGATAGCAAATTCGATTATTCTTTGTAAAATTTTTGAAGTCAAAAATGGAGGACGGAGAGTCTCTGCCTCGCCAAAATAATATTAATTTCTCTATTCTTATCTCTATTGCTTATAGTTTTTTAAATTTTGGTCGGTGCATGTTGAACTAATGACTTTATATTTGGTTGCTCTGCGGGATATAGAGTTAAGCGTAATTTGTTTTCGCCTCTTGACTAATGGCAGAAACACAGAAAAGCTTATTTGGTTGAATGTAGTATTCTCATGAATTATTGTCCGGACTTATAATTATTTTTATGTTAGATAGTCCATTTAAAGACGAAACGAAAAATATATATATATACATTACGTTTCCAGAGCTTCCTTCCACATTTAAAATGTGTCATATGCATTTGATTTCGGCGGTGAAACTATAATTAAAAGCTAATTTAATAATAAAAATATATTTTCCTTCCAGGTGTCATAACAGTACCAGCGGGTGGAGGCGGAACGTTTCTAGGAGGATGGCTAGTCAAACGCTGGAAGCTCAACTGTGGGGGCATCATTAAACTGTGTGTAGCCGCGACCCTAGCGGCCGCTGTGTTCTGCATATCTTTTGTACTGAGCTGTGACGATTATCCCTTTGCCGGAGTCACTATACCGTATGATAGTCCTAGTGTTGCTAAGTGAGTAGCGTATTGTTAGCGTAATAATCAGAAAATAGTTCTCTTTTATAGTATTTACGAGTTACGTATATTTTTAATGTTAAATTGATAATCAATGCGCTGTCGTGGCCCGGTAGTACAAGGTGTAGCTGTAGACGCGATGGTTGTGGATTAAATTCCCATTCGCGGAAATGTAGATATTTAATATTTTTATTTTCTCGCTTGTGCAACAAAGCAAAGCGCGGCGTCGAGTTCGGCCACTCAACACGTGATGTCTTGAGAATGTCGATGGAAAATAGGGAACGGTGTGTCTCAACACTAGGTTTCCTCTATCTACCCTGCTATATGTGGGATAAAGTGTAAAGCTAAGAAATGTAATTAAGTTATATTCACTGTATACGTCATCCTGATTTAGAATAATATGTTTAGGCCGTCGCTGCGGTAAAGTCTGACCGTAAACGAGACAGTTCTATTCTCACAAGGATTATTTTCATTTTGTCGGTCTTGTAACAAGACAACGCGCAGTGTTCAGTTCCACCACTCACGCATGTAATATCTCGAATTTTGGCGGCGAGTGAGTGCCACAGTGTCTCGAGACTCAGTTCTCTCTGTAATTCCAGCGCGAGCCGCCTAACAGCACAGTGCAACGTGGCGTGCTCGTGCGCGTACTCGCGCTCGACGGCGGTGTGCGGCGCGGACGGGCGCGCCTACGCGTCGCCGTGCCACGCCGGCTGCGCGCGCGCGCGCCGCCACGGCGCCGCCACGCTCTACGCCGACTGCGCGTGTGTCGCCGGGGAGGGCGCCTACACTACTGGTGAGCTACATTTACTTACGACATAATAATGTGTAATATAGACAAAATAATTCATTAATAAATAGACATTCCGTGACGAGTGGCGAAACTCGATGCCGTGCAAAGCTTAAATTACGTACCTAAATTTATTTAATTTCCATTGTCATACGGAATGTAAGCACGCCAGGAGAATAGGTTCTACTATTTTGCATATATGAATGATAGGATTGTTTATATTCTGTAATGATAAGTAAAAATTTAAAAAAAATTGATAATATTTTTTATATTTTAGACTTTTAAAAAAAAAGAAATGATCTACTGGCAAAGACACTTTCCACTACAGTAACCAAATTTCAATTGCAGAAGACAATCAAACGATAGCCTATGAAGCTATAAACAACGCGTGCAGCTCGGAGTGTCCGTACCTCTGGTTGTTCGTGTTCCTCTCCTTCTGCGTGATGCTTTTCACCTTCATAGCGACTATGCCCGCACTGTCTGCCACTTTAAGGTAAGTTAGGTGAAAAGGCTACTTTTTATTACTGATAATCTTGTAAAGGCCTGTGAAAGAATAGCAACAATTTGATATATTGTAAAAAGTCCGGTAAGCACATAAATAATACAGTAAGTATATAGGTACTTCTATCGATTGTAATGTAAACTTTACGGGATATAAAATGAAAATTAATATCTCTGCATTAAGATAAAACGCGATTTTAGGTTTAAAAATAAGAAACTATTTTGATTAAAATTCTCATTTATTTCTTTAACAGATGTGTTCGAGAAGACCAACGTTCATTCGCATTAGGCATCCAATGGATATTAGTCCGGTTGCTCGGTACTATACCCGCGCCGTTACTCTTCGGATTCCTCATAGACCTGTCTTGTAGACTGTGGACCAGCGGAGCTTGTCAGCTCTATGATAACTACCATATGAGCAGGTTAGTCTTATTTAATGGGACGTTGTGGATTCATATCCTATTTTTAATTAAAATTTTATATTAACAAACTATAAGTAATTTCTATCCTTAGTTCTTAATACTCAATGTCTAGAAAGTTAGTCCTATTACAAGCCTTATCTTACATTAAATGGAGAACAAACTTACGTAGTCAATTCCCTGTGGCTTACAGACAAAATGTAAAAGTAGGTAATATCACTGATGACTTAAGTATATAATTTTTCGTGTTATTATAATAATAAGTGTTTGTTAACACGATAGTAGTAGGTTTGATCGTCGCTCAGCAGCAGCAGATTATATTGAAATATTGTAAATTCTTCTCTCTGACAGCATTTGAATAAAATTTGAAATTGAGCGGGAAATCAACAAATGAGTTTCGTAACTCTACTCTAGGCCACTCTCAGCCTACACTATATCACTAGAGATATATGAAACCAAAACAAATAATTAACATACATTACCTACTATTCTTTCAGGTACATGCTGGCATTAGCCTTAGTAGGTAAACTGTGTTCAGTACTATTCTTTTTCTTCGCGTGGTGGTTTTACCGACCGCCCACCGCCAAGAACGCCGTAAGTCCCGCCATAGACTTAACCCACGAGAAGACCAATGGTATACCCACCATCGCCAACGGGACTTTAGACAGAAGCAACGGTTATTGTAACGCTGCTTTGGAGTGTAGTGATCATTTGTAAACTTATATATAGTTTTAGTTGTGAATGTTTATATGCATGTGACGATTGCGGCTTCGATGTACGTTTGGGGGTAAGTAATATTTGTTAATGTAATCTTTACAGATTACATTAGCTATCGTTACCTAGGTCTGGTTTTGTCTGACAATTAAGTGTTTTAGCATTACATTAATGATTTTTTAATGTATTAATGGTTTTTTAGCATTATCAAAAATATAGGTAGCGCGAGAAGATTAAATTTTGTGTAAAACATTGTATATAACTAAAAATTATGTAAAAATTGCTACAAAAAGTGTCTTCAGTAGATACTAAGATTTAAAACTTTAATTATTAGTACCTATACCAATATCCTTACACATAAATTTCCAAGTTATTTAAAAAAAGATATTCTTAATTTTCTCAACCATTGGGTAACCATAAGGAATTGTTGGATATCGATTTTTATATGTAGCACCTATTATTTTTAATTTGTAACGTAATATATCGATTAATTATTTTCTAATCAAATTAACTATTTTTTATATTAATAAATGCAGTTATGGTGTATAAGTAGTTTGTTGGAAAAATTTTAAGGCAAGTTTCATGTCTGATTTCAAACTGTTCGATTAGCAAAACTCAGATTTTACTAGAAAATCTTTGTATTTACTAGTGTTGAGGTAATGCAGTAGCATGAAAGATTTATATTTAACTTGCTTTTCGTAGTCGAAAAATAATAAATTTATACTTATAGTGAGTATAAAAACCGATAGTCCACTAATTCACACTTCACAATGTTATTTTTCTTGAAAAATATCCCTAAAACAAGTTCTTGGTTGAATTATAAATGAAGGTTTGTGAGATTTTTTTTATTATATAAAAAAATATGTGTTAGTTATTTATTATAATTAATCTGTGATGTGATATAATAATAATTTGTTTGTCATATCATTTCTTATCTATGTTTATATGTGTAATTTAGGATGTATGAAAATAGCTAGCGTTAAAAATGTAACCTTCATAACTATTGCTCTTTATTAAAAATAAAATATGACTTGACTATTGAAAGTACCATGAATTATTTGATTATTCAAAGATTTTGAAAAGTTATCCTTTTCAACACATTAAGTACTTTGTCTAGTAAATAATAAAGTAATAAAATAAAAATGATTATTAAAAAAGTACATTTAAAAATGCACAATTAATAAAAGTAAAATATTTTTTTTATTATATTTATTTCTAACAAAATTTTAAATTTGTTATTTTTCTTTATATAAACAAAGACTGATTGTTCACTTAGTTTTATCTAGATATATTTAGTTGTTTTTAAACATAGATAAAATATTGAATGGGAAAAATGTAATTTTAATAAAAAAAAATATAGACCTAATATAAATTATTAAGTGTTAGTAATTTTTATTTTGAACTGATTTTTAAATAGTTTTTTTGTGTAAAAATAGTAGAAAAACTTTAATTTTAAATTAATATATATATATATATATATTTAAAATTAATTTTGTTTTGGGTGAATTACATTTTTTTCACTAACAATATCGTATATCCACTAATTGTTAAATTCCTATACACCCATTAAATTACATAATATAACAAATACATTGTATAATAGGAATCGATTATTTATTTGGATGGATTAATATTTCCAAGAACCATACATTTTTGTAAATAGTATAATTAGTTAGTATTAGAAAAAATATTCTAGTTGTTTGCTAATTTATCACAATTTTAATAATATTAATCGTGTTCGTTCGTTTCGTTTTTCATTGCATTAATATGAATGACATTATTATAATTATAATCAATTTTACATAATAACGAGGTCCACAGAACTATTACATTTTACGAGTAGAGTAAAGTTATTAGAATTTATACAAATATGTATTTGTATTTTGTATTATATCTGTAGATACACTTAGAGTAAGAGTTTTGACATTGTACAATTTTACACTATTGACTTGATTGGGATTAATAAAATATATTAAACATGTTTCGTTATTTTGTCATCTGTCCCTTTTCCTATTTTTTTTAAATATTTTATATTTTTTTGTAGCAGGGAAGCCTTATGTTAAGACACTCTGTTCCCCACTTTCCTCTGAATTCTGGAAACATTGAGTGGCGGAACTCAATGCCGTGCTTTGTTTCGACACCAGAGAGAAGAAATGGAAATATAAATTTAAGTAAATATTTTATTTCCTTGAGTGGGGATCGAAGTTCGAACTCACAAGCAGTGGCGTTTGCAGTTTAACCAAAAGGTAAGAAAAGGTATTCTTTATTTTTTTTGTAAAAGAAACAAATAGTTATTAATTAAACACCAGAAATAAATAGCAAGCAATATATTTTTGAACGTCACAAAATAGTTATAACTTAACAAAGTTCTGATAACACTTTATTCCATATTAATATTTTATTGATTGAATAAGCTCTAGGATATGTCAGAAGAACTTAACACCTTGATTTTCATCAAATTCCATTAATTCACATTTGCCTTTGACTTCTAAAGATTTTAACGCTTTTACTAGAATATTCATGTCAAGGCCATGGAATTCTGAAAAAAAAAGGATCAAAATAAATAAAAAAAACATACACAAAATGTAATACATTAATAACTTATCTTGATAATAATTTTTAAACTTACCTTCTGCGACAGTATTATCGCCCTCTCTCAACTCAAAGAGTGTGCAAACCGAATTATTTAAACCATTACAACTCGCCCAATTATAAATCATATTACCCCACTCATCTAGCGAGTGCCAATAAATCTCCCATACATTTTTACTTTTATCTATTGGTGCTGCTTTGCCATTTTTCCCCATGTCTTCTAAAATAAGCAGTAAAGCTTCTGATGATAATTTTCTATTTATTGTGGGATTATTAAATAATGGACTGTTCTGTGATTCTCTTATGTCTATGGTAGATTGTTTGGTTACTTTAAGATAGTTAGAAATAAGTTCTTGCCATGCGTCTAATTGCTTTGTTCTTGTTTCGGAGTGTGGTTGTATTCTAAAAGAGCAAATATTAAAAAAAGAAATTACAATGAAATATTGGTAATAAATTAACATTACATTCTACAAACAATAACTTTTTTAGCTTTTGCATATAGGAAGCTAGGCAGGGGGAAACTATTGAGTGCAATGCAATGCCCAGATCTCCCCTCAGATCTCCAGAGAATCCTTTTGGAGACATTGCATGTTGATTGACGGGAGGTAATGTTGTACTTTACTTGATAACCAGAGCGAGGAAAATGAGAATAACTTGTTTTCTCCAGTGTTTAAATGAAACCACAACTTTCATTACAACACTCAGTTCCCCACTTTTACTGTATTCTCGAGGCATTGCATGTTGAACTCAATACCGCAATTGGCCTTTCTACCAGAGTGAGTGAAAATAAAATATTAATATGTTATTCTCCAAAGAGAGAGTGTGTCTCTGTGAACCAGGGTTTCTACAATTATTATAAAATATCAGATACTGCAATATCATTTCTAAAAATAAATACTTCAAAAAATCTTTTTATATTAAATACTTACACATTGTGTTTTTTTTATAATTATCATATAAACTTATGAGCTTTTGCTCAGTTTTTTTTCTTTTAACAAGTGTTTCTATGGACTTTGGTTCTAAATCTGTTATAAATATTCTATAAAATACTTTTTGTTCTCTTATTTTTATGTATGGTAGTATTCTATCACTTTTAGTTGCAAATGTTATCATTATAGAACAATCTTTAGCGACTGCAGATATTAATGCTAAATGTATTGGATCCACAATTTTTATAAATTTGGCTTTATCTTTCATATTTATTAAATTAAGCTTATGATCACTTAATAGTTTTAATAGTATTGATACATAGTCACAATTACCATTATCTCCTTTAAGATTAATGTTAGTTTCAGATAATTTTTGTAAAGTAAGTAACTTATGAAGGAAACTATTATTACTAAGAGATGTGCTTTCAGTACATTTTTCAGATTTTTGGTTAAGAGATACATGTAGAGATTCTTCAATAGTATCGTCAAAGTTGTCATTGTTAATCAAAATATTAATAATGAAATCTATAAATGTATTGACCGATTTAAATATTTGAGCTTGTGAAAGAAATTTTTCTAAATCTATTAATTTAGATTTTTCATTGTATACTATGTTCCCATTTGTAAACAATTTTATATTATTTTGGGGATTTTGCAATAAGTGTAGTAACGCTTGTTTCATTCTTATTCTGTCTCCAGAAAATAAATCCAATGGGCAGTAGTCACTAATGTTATCAATTTGTTTTTCTGCCAATTTTGAAAATTGCTTAAGACAGTAATAGCACTTTGAATATTCAGCAAAATTTGCTGACATGAAACCTTCTTTAGGTTTAATTTCTATACAAAAATTATCACAACTAGGATTTATCATAGTCAAGTTAGGTGCTTTAATAGCATACTGACTTAAAGTTGATTTGATTTGCCTGTACTTGGGCCTTAAATTGACAAGATTTAACGACAATCTGGCCACGTCTTCCTTCGATAAAGTAATCAAATCTTCTTTATACACGTAATCGCCAAATAACAGAGGTATCATTATCAAATTAACGAAACGTGTTGCGTTCTTTATATTTTCCAAATTAATAGCATTTTCTTCGTCTTTTAACAGTCGAATAACATAATCTGTGGCTTTTATGCCAATTACAATGTGGATGTTACCTTCGTTTATGTATTCCCAAGTCTTTCCTACTAAACTCATCTTGACGGTGAATCACAATAAAAGTGTAATAGTAAATGATACTACTTACGTAAAGAAAGGAGGAAAATTATACTGCCAGGGCCAATCGATTTCTGCCATTTTTTAGGTACGAATATTTAAAAAAGTCGTATACACATTAAAAAGTAACAATTTTTTATTTGTTTAGTTTACTAATTGTTGTATAGTTTTCCAGCTGATAGCATCACGAATTAAATGTCAGTGTCAACTCTCGTCAAGCAGAAGTTAGTATCATATACTACAAGTCTTCTGGACTGCAAAAAACTGTACTTACTGTATGGTAGTCTTTTTTGTTTTTTGATCCTTTAGGAGGATATTGATAAAATTTTAAAGGACTTAAATATACTGACGTTTTATAGTGTCCATAAAACCAAATAGATATTTATTTCAATAATCATTTCCCATTGTCCTAAACGCGCTTCTTAGTTTACATCTGTGCAACAATGGGCGATTTGTTTTGACAGTTGACAGCTTGATATTTTTTGGTTCAAGTCAGTAAAACTCTGCGAAAAACCTAGAAACCAGTCGATATTTTCTAGTTTATGTCTTAAATTGATATAAAATATTTCTATTTTTAAGACTATATAGTTAGTTTACAATGATAACACTTAACAGAAAGTTAAAAAAGGAACATACGGAATCAACGAACGGGGTTACCGTGGAACCTATAAAAAGAATATCCGTGAGAGACAAATTGTTAGTTAAAGAAGTGCAGGAAATGAATGAAAACCTTCCTGTTACGTGTTCTGTGCATTTTGAAGACCCAAATGTATTAAACGAATTTATTTTGACTGTTGCACCCGACGAAGGTTACTGGTCGGGAGGTAAATTTAAATTTGCTGTATTTGTTACTGAAGATTATAATATGGCTGTAAGTTTCGTATTATTTAAATAAGATAATTATTTGGATTAGTATCTAATTACCAATACAACATATTTTCAGTTTGTAAAATTTTTTTAAGCCATTATGGCACAGTGGAATAACATTTCACTTACGTAAATTGCAATGGTTGTTGGTACCATCCCCATTTCCATCAAGGAAAACAAGTAATTTCATTTAGTTGCTATGCAATTCTTAAGACCTTAAAATAGAGAACAAAGCATAATCACTATGTTTCCAAACCCTATGATATGTGGGGGCAGAAAATAAACATAATTTTCTTAATATTTTACAGATTTTTGGATTTATAACAGCAACATTTTATTTTTATTTTACCTGCTATATAATTATTATGTTTAAATCTAAATATAACTTAAATTCCAGCCTCCTAAAGTTAAATGCTTAACCCGCCTGTGGCATCCAAATATTAATGTAGATGGTGATATATGTTTGTCACTTTTAAGACAAACCTCAATAGATGAACATGGCTGGGCACCCACAAGAAGACTTAAAGATGTTGTGTGGGGATTAAATTCTTTATTTACTGTAAGTATTTAACTACTTAAAAGTAATTTATACTAACATGATACAAGTGAATAGTTTGTTAGAATAAATGTACTGTTCACTGTTCAAATTGAAAATAAATGACTCACTAACTACTATTTGTGTTAGGTAGTCCTTTTGTTGAGATTATTCAAATTAATGTTATGTAATAAAGCCTTTTCTCTTAGTTAATTAGATAAGAAGCCAGTCATGATGCAGGGGCACAAGTGTGTGACTGTAAATGTGACTGGCTGTGGGTTTGATCTCCACTCAAAGACATGAAAAGTTTATTTCAATTTATATTTTCATTACTACTGGTATTGAGGCAAAGTGTGAGTGTTAAATTCCACCACTCAACACCACCATGCAACACCTCCAGAATTCAGGGAAAAATGGGGAACAGAGTGTCTTTACACTAGGTTCCCTCTGTCTACCCTATGTGTATGGGATACAGAGCAAAGCTGATTTATTTTTTATTAGTGAGATTAAATATTATTACTATGATATATACTTATAATTCAATGTGTGTATATATATATATATTAATATACATAAACGCCTATAATTTTATTCACTTCTTACAATTTTTTTTCTTATGTTTTTAGTGTATTGCATAATTTTTGAAAAAGTTATACTAAAGTTATATTTATCAGAATTTGATTTGTAACACTATGATATAAGTAAGTCATTCCTGATTGGGGGATTTGAATGAATTATTTCCATTTAATCAGTTTGGAAAGACAATGTACTATGTTATTCTGCAACTCAACACATAATGACTCAAAATTTGGTAGGAAAGTAGATCACAGAGTTGCTGCTGCTATGTATATGTGGCTGTAGACTTGAGGGTTTAAAAAAAACCTAACTGTTCTCAAATATAATAGATATTTTATGTTTTGAAAGAGATGAAGAAAGGACGGAATGCAAGATCAGTGTAAATGATAAGATATTAGAACA